>JACCGJ010017909.1:0-13886 GCA_013407085.1 Atriophallophorus winterbourni
TCATTCGCTTGTGATGTACATCCATGATCGACATCGTCCGCATGAGACCAACAACAACAATATTCGAAGCAAGCTGTTGTAGTGTTTTTGCGCACGTGATTGAACAGGTTGGTTGTGCCAACATTATCCCAGTGGTATACAAACAGAACATGTTTACCATTCTTCAAATGTTGCAAAGCATTCGAATCCTGATCGTACCTACCCCAACTGATTACTCAAACAGCACTAAAACCGTTATCAGTTTGTGTTGTGTGATGGTAATGCAAGCATTTTTGTGGTCTTGATCATAGGTTTTAACCTATCTGCGATATCTATCTATTGTTGACACTTAGCCACCTTCAGGGATAAAACATCAGCGCAAATGGAACTCATTGTACGTATCAAGTAGAATCAGATGTCATGAGTAAATGTGCTTCACGGAACACTCATTTTGTAAAGAGCAATGACTGAATATGAATTTACTATTAACTGGTCAAGTCATATTGTAGGGAGGATGGGTCAAGTCAATCGAGGCTTTTCTAGTCCTGACGTCACATCCCACCTTTAGGACCGTCGATGCAACGTAAATCACATCAACCTCAAGTTACGCTTCACAATGCGACGACGTTCTAGCAAGTTTTGAGAGAAAATTTGTTATTTTACGGACTACTCACTAGTACCGGGTCGTTCCAAGCTCGAGTCCAATGCTTTCACTCATGCCTGAGATTAAATTTATATGGATATTCAGATCTGGTACCAATGATTCGTCAGAAAAATATAAAGATTCTGAAAAACGTCCGCTAAATAACCATACCGAACAGATTCAATCAGTTAGCATGCACTGCGTCGGACATGGGCAATTACAAAAATCTCTCTGTCTGGTTAATGGCGGTCGGACGCGATATACAGGACCGATTAGTTGCTATTAGCGGAAGAGGGTTGGAGTTCAGACCGAAACAAGTAGGTCAGCAGTTGTGCTTACTAGCCCCACCCTTATCAGAGGATATGAGCTGATGATCAGCAAATCCGAGTTCATAGTGGACTATAGGCGTAACAAAAACAACTATTATCCTACACATCTCTGAATTTATGAGCGCTTTAAGAAATTCGAGTCCAGTGCTTCACTTGGATGGTCTTCCCTTTGAAATATGAGTAGTCTACAACTAATAATTACCACTCCGAAACACCAATTGCAGTAAGGAAAGTGAACCCGAAATTCCCAACTGATCACCAGAACAACGTAACGCGATGATCTGTGAATTATCTATGTAAACAAAAACGGACACACACACACACAAAATCCACATTGGTATGCTTTTCCGTCACCCTTAACCACACATAAACGTTTATCAGATGATGGCACATCGTATATGAAATTAGGCCAGAACAAATGAAACAATATACCGCATAGGTGAATATGATGTAGACATTTCCGACTAAAATATTCTAAATTCATCCCACAATCGTCCTTCTTCTTCACCTCATGCTCACATTTACACAACCACCCTACACTGTTCATCTTCGAAAATACCAATGAGCTAGTTATCGGCTCTGTGGCGGCGCTCTCCATAAGATCCAATGATCCGAAGCAAGATACTGACCACTAAATTGGGAAAAATATGGGGAGCACTTGGCTACGAATCGTTATGGCGACCTGGGCAACCTGACAGTATGGTCGTCCACGTGTAGTCTGTGATTGTGCGGCACTCTGCCTGGATCAGGCTTGTGTTTTCATGCCATACCATATGGCGACTGACGGGACGCTGTCCGCGTCAGTCCAATTGGATGCACATTCATGTACGTCGACCTCAACTAAGCAAAATGTCTCAAGTACCCGGTTTGAAAATTAACTTGGATACATCATACAAAAGCAATTCCACTCGGTTATCTCGGCGTTAGGCCTAAATCGATTGTTCACTTTGTCTGATGTTGTATTTTAAGAACGTCGTTCAAGAATTCGCGATTACGTGACAACTAATGGAAGTCTTGAGGACCGTTTTAAAATAAACTGTACCTAAGATCCATTGCCATAGAAAATGACCAGTAAATGCATAAACACGTTGTTGTTCTATCAACGTTAAGCCATCTCTTTTGTTCCGAGTTGTTGGCCTACTTGGGTCGATGTCGACAATCGCATGAATTGTCATGTTCTACAGCTTTTCGAACAATTGAACAGTCCGATTCGGGAGGAACAATCTCTCCTGCAGACCTTGCAACGATAGGCAGAACTCGGTCGTTGGGCGTCAGTGACACGCCAGCAGGTTACGGAGGAATTGCGTGAGAAGGGTAAGGCGACAATATCATCGGAAACATGAGGTGATGAATAAAGTCAAGGTTAGTCAAATGAGCCTAGTGCTTTGAAAGTTTCAATTGGACCGGCTGGTATATTTGATCGAAGTAACAACCGGTACAGATATGTGAGGATAATGTTGTGATAACGAGAGTTGTCTACATAGATGTGGGCCGCCTTAGTTGGGTTTCCGATCAGCCTTTCTGAAAAAAGCTCTGACACTATTAAAGCGAGTATCATACGAGAAAAGCTCAATGTCTAGAAAAGAAAAAAGAATCAACGATTTCCGTTTTGAAATGCGAGATTCCGATTGCTCATGATATTACGAACACCTCGTACAGATCATGAAGCAGAGGTAGCACAGTGGATATGATATTTGTTTGGCAATCATAAAGTTTCGGTTAGAACCCCACCACGGTCGTACATTTAGGAAATTACGACTAATTCAATATCCCAAACATATCCAGTTGTTAAATTAGTCCTTGCTCTTGAACGCTCACTTAAGAGGTATAATTTAAGGCGTCAGCTCCAAGAGCACGTGGCTGAACGTAGATAATGCCGTTAACGTGAAACTGTCACCGATTATCCGAGTACTGCCCATCGCTTTGACAACTGCCGGGGAGGTTCTTCACAATAACAAGTCTGTTTAGCGATTTGAAACACTGTAGAACATCAACTTATTACGCGATTGTGATGTACGTCCATGGTCGACATCTACGGAATAAAATCAAACAACGACAACAAGCTGGGAGCAACATTAGTTGCGAAAATAACTGCTTCTATCCCATGCGTGAAATCTGACTACTTGTGCAGCTTCGGAGATAAGCAACCACGACGTAGACCGAATTTCGCAATAACTTCTCTCAATAACGTGCGCTTCAGACGACCCTTGAACGCCTCAGCTCATTTGCTTCTATGCTGGGGCTACGAATCAACACGCGCAAAACTAAGTATTTTACCACCGCCACTGGGCCTCATCTGTTTCTCAAGATTGGTGGCGAGAAATTGGAGATGGTGAACACATTTCGTTACCTTGGTTCGTGGGTGCTACCGTCAGGCCAAGCCAGGGATGAGATACCGACCCGTGTACAAGCTGCGCGCACGGCATTTTCGCGACTACGTTGGGTTCTATTTAGCCGTAGAGAAATCAGCTTACGTACAAAGCCGCGCGTTTACAGAGCGGCGATTCGCCCAGTTCTCACTTATGGATGCGAGACGTGGCCTGTGCGGGTGGAGGATATGCGGAAACTAGAGGTTTTCGACCACTGGTGTCTCCGACGCATCCTCAATGTTCGATGGGATGAGCGAGTAACGAGGTTCGCCACCGTTGTTTTGATATCCCTCGCCTGAGTTCGATATTGCGACAACACCGACTGAGATGGTTTGGCCACATCCTGAGACGCTCGGGCGCTGAACTAACCAGGATGACACTATCGCCGACACCCTGCGCAGAATGGCGTTGTCGTAGCGGTGGATAAGTGAAGACTTGGCTCGCCACCGTGAGATCGGACATGGAGCTGCTTGGTCTACGATCGGTTTACGCGGATCTCGCTTCTAACCGCCGAGCAAGGGTGGCTGCAATCCGTGACGTCAATGAAGCCGACTCATCCTCCAGGAGGAGATAGTCGCACAAAAGTAAACTAATAACGTGCGCCATAAATTTAGCATGCAGACCGGGGGAATAGATGTCGCAAACCAGATGACCTAACGTTGCTGAATTTGACCCTTACATTGCTCACACTCTCGAAATAATGATCAGAACAAGCAAGTTGAAACCGTCACACGCGTCAACTGATTCGAACATTCTTTAGTTCATCGACAAACTTTATGAAAACCGGAAAGCTGTCGCACCAAAATGAATTGTATATTTCATCAGAATTTGAGTGAGTGAAGTAAGCGTTGACAACGTTGCTCTTATCAGCAAGCCTCACTATTGAGCTCTCAGTGATTACAAGATCACATGATTTACTTTCTTTGCATATACTATAGACAATATCTCCAAACTTGACTAAAAGTATTGTTGGAATGTCTTTATACTATCTTTCACGAAATTCTACGATGAAAATTTGGTTGAGGTTCAGTTATGATAGACCATACGTTTCTTTACGCACTTTCTAGTGGTAAAACCAAAAGGTTTCCTTTATCGAGTCCAATGACACCGTTTAGAAACAGACGCTTGAGTATTGCACAATCTTGAACTACTGGCATTTCTGTCGTCTTCAAGGGCACCGTTGCATTACAATAGTTACGGAGCATCTGACGCTTGTTGAACATATCGTGGATGGACAGAGAACGGAAACCTGAAGGGATTTCTGAAGCTGATCTACAGAGCATGGTCATCCTACTACGAAGCGGAATGGGTCATGTGCACAGAATGTAAAAATGGTCGATTTCAAAATATCTACTCTGTGAAGTTGAAATCAGGAATCGACCTTGCGGCAAACGGGAAATGAAACTTTGACATTGATCCTACAAGGTGGGAGAAACTTGATCTTGACCACCCAATTCATCTTCAAGCCGGGAGAGGGCAGACGCTTTTTTCGGGTGGTAAACGCAAATTATGCCAGAATCGTGAAAATGCTGTCGAACGAGTGAAAGCAATGAACACGACATTGATAACGTTGCATACGAAAGTCCACTGGGACTAAGTGATCACGTCGTCATCCAGTTTGACTATCTGTTTGAAGCTGTAAGAACAAATGATGCCCGTAAAACAGTTAGGCGGATCAACACTATGGCGTTGAGTGATGCTCTGAAAAACACGTTTAACTGCCAACCGGAAACCAATAACGTACATGAGTTTTAGATATGGCTAATATCTAATCTCAAAAGTTCAATCGAAGTGAGCTCGAATTTGTCCTCAGGAACTCAAGAAAAAAATTGAATTTAAACTAAGAAGCCGAACTGGTAAGTGGTTAACGGTACGAAACATTGCTTGGCGACACCATCGGCAAAACCCATCATCAGAGACCTTGGAAACATTCCGTTTACTGTGGAACAAAGTAAACAAATTTGTCATCCAAGACAAGTTGTGCTTCCAAGAAGTGATATCAAGCATGATGGAGCGAAACCCCAAAATACTGTATCGTATGGTTAACGATCAAGCTAGGTGAAACCTGGAGTAGCGTCCGTGAACACATCAGCTGGACCAACAACAACTGCAGCAGAAACTGCTGATGCTTTAGCCACGTTTTATTCATCGGTATTCAACCCGATAGAACATACAATAAACATCCCAAATCAAAAACTTTCAAACACGGTTGTCCTAAGTGAATTAAATGTCACTTCGAAACGCGTCCTTCAAGGTTTATTTAATCTTAAAACTGCAAAGTCTCGTGGGGCCGACGGAATAACCCCGAAAATATTGAAGCAATTTGCGAGTTTGCTATACAAACCGCTCACTTACTTGTTCGAGCAAACACTGGCAAGGGGAGTGATCCCTACAGATGGGAAACGCGGAATAATTTACCCTATTTACAAAGGTGGAAATCGCTCCGATGTTTTTAATTACCGACCCGTTACTCTGTTACCTGTGATTTCAAAATTACTTGAGCGACTCATTGTTGACGATCTAATGAAACATTTCGAAAATAATCAGTTGCTTTCGAGGAACCAGCATGGATTTAGACGTAATTATTCATGTTTGTATAATTTATTGGTAACGCTAGATGATTGGACAAAATCGGTAGATAAAGGACAAGCAATACCCATGTGCTACTTAGATATATCAAAAGCATTCGATCGGGTTGACCATTCCCTACTACTGCAGAAGCTTGAAAGGCTTGGTATCACGGGAAAGTTGTTGAATTGGCTAAATGACTACCTAACAAATCGCACTAACCAGGTACGTGTTGATGGTGCATTATCCAAACCAATTGCAGCAACTAGCGGAGTTCCCCAAGGTTCAGTCCTTGGTCCGATCCATTTCTGGTTTATGTCAATGAAGTACCGGAAATTGTTCGATGTAACATTTCGTTATTTGTGGGGAATTGAATAGAGTTCACATATCACATAGGTTCGCATGTCCTTGAAAATTGCAGTAAGGAAAAAGATTTGGGTGTCTCGATATGCTCCAGCTTAAAAACATCACTTCAAACTAACACTGTCTTTAAAAAAGCAACACGTGTTCTAAATCTACTCAAACGGGTATTTGGAAATTTTCGCCCAAGATATTCCCAAGGATCATGAATACATACTTTAGACCAGTCATGGAATACGGTGTGCAGTCATGGTATCCGTGGGTCAAGAGGGATGTGGAACTTATGCAGCGAATCTATCACCGCTCAACAAAACTAGTTCTCAGCATCCGAGACAAACCATATACAGAAAGGATAGCTAAACTGAATCTGTTCGACTTTCCCTATCGACGAGTCAGAAGAGACCTTGTCTTACTTTACAAAACATTCCATACGCCGAACCATCCCTTATAGGATTTATTCACGCGAAGGGATACGAGAAATTATCGGACCCATGAATATGTGCTGGTCATACCCCATTCCCACATGAACTGTAGAAGGTATTTTTACTCTGTCCGTGTGTGTTTTACTTGGAACAGTTTACCTTCAACCGTTGCTTACGCCACTGGCTTGCATAAATTTAAAACGAAATTAGACGAATTTTTATTGCATTATTCGTTTTTAGAACACTTATCTAGTGTTTAATCTACTTCCTTATATTGTTTATACACATAAATGTCAATTTTTACCATCCTGTGGTTGTTGTTAAGCCTGTTGCTTATTAGACCATTAAAAAACCTTGAATTACTGCCTGCCGCTGTGAGATTTTTACTCCTAAACTGGACATCTCAGTCATTTGAATCACGTTGTGGAATATGAGATGGTCATGCGTTTGCAATATACATCCATAGTAAACATCGACAGAGGGAAACTGAAACAACATAAGCTTATGCGGTTTAAACGAAACCTGTTTGATTCCCGTTGCATACTGCGAATCATGTTTAGCGTATCATTCTGGTCAGAAATAGTATCAATCTCCACTACAGGTTGTTCCAACGCAGTCTCCCCATTAAGCAGATTCACAAGAATTTCGTAATGAAGAACAATACTCGTTCAAATCAATCCAGCGTTATGGAAGAGTTAAAAGTTAATTAAATCGAGCGTAAGGATTTTTAGTTCCCACCCATCCCTGTCTCTTCGGATATCATCGTGCCATGGTTGAATGGCATTTAAACATGCGGTACTTGCTACCGGTGATCCTGTTCCCATAGATGATGATGATGAGAAAACCAATGTATAGTGTTGCTCAGATCTTTTTACACTTTTACTACAAAGCCAATGTTAGATAGGGTTATTATAAACAACCACGGCGTTCAAATACGTGATTCACGGTCAAGCGCTCATGGTGCTGATGAGGGCACTTTAGCAAACTTCGTTTTCTCACACTTGGGCGAAGTACTCCCAGAAAAGTTGGTGAGCAATACAACGTTTCTTGTAAACCAAAAAGTGACGCATGAATAGTTGGAATAACAATACTTAAAAATATAAGAAAATGTAGATTGTTAAAAATAGGGAGTGGTCTAAAAAATATATAAAACAAAGGAATTTCCGGATAAAGTCACTTAGAATCTTGCATCGCATCCAGTTCGGAAATTATGCAATTCAGGTGATTAAAAATGCGTTGGTGTGCGTTTGGTTGATGTGTGCCTAACATGCGAGGTAGCCAATATGTACCGACCAAATGAAAACGTTTTGAGGGTGATTCCCGTTCTAGCGCTTGCGTCAACCAATATAACAGTCTACCACTAGGGAAGACCAGCCACGCAGGAAAGAAACTCAGCGCATCCGAGCAATTAGATGTCAACGCCTCGTACATTCGAACAAACGAGGTGAATTCTGAGTACAGGATTTGAAGCTCGTTCAGTTGATGCACAACCGAGATGGAAAAACGTGAGAATGAAGAATGTCCCGAACACATTTGTTTAGCTTGATCACTGAGACTGGTGTAACGCTGACATAAATCCGCGAGGACAGGTTCCAACCGATCTGTATGGTTTAGGAGGTCTTTCACGTGTTCAGACGTTACGAGAAAACAAGAAACGAAGGCCAGAAACACAGAGTTGGAACGTACAGTACCGGAGTGTTTGAATGATGTATTTCTGAGCCAAAGAAGCAACACGATCAGAATTGGCCGCGTATGATTTGGATGTTTGACGAAACGTGAACAATCGACGCAGAGAGAATCACGAATGATGTTTAGCAGATTGTTCGAACCAGAAATGGTATCGATCTCGGTAGTAGGCAGGTTGATGTGGAAGGTTCGCATTTCCATTCCTTCACGCCGATTCTCTACAGGCCTACCATCGTCCAAACCACATAATTTGATCATATTCCCGAGTCGACGTTCCATTTTGATCAACATGCTGTAGCTCAGTGCGCGCAGGTGTCCCGTCACGGTGTATATACACTCAGGTTGTTCCAGTGACTCGAGTATAATCCGCAACACTGAACCACCATTAACATAAATCGCATCTAATAGAGATGTACTGAAGTGACCTTGACGAAATCGTTTCAACAAAAGCGAAGTCCATCGGTGGAATAGCTCATTTCGGATCACTGTAGTGGCTGCCGTGCCCGACAAAACATCGCACAATTTCTGCGTAGCGTTATCCACCGGATTGTTTGCGATTGATTTTGACGCAAGTTGAGTGCAAGCAGGTTGTTCCACGATGTCCCATTTTTTCACCGGCACGACATTTAAAACATTACACAACTCAGAACCAGAAGCACCAGGGTCCACCAGATAAGTTTCCACACAACCAATAATTTGACCAACGATGGTCTGGAGTTCCTCTCCGTTGTACATCTGCAGCAGCTCTTGGACACCGGCCCTCACATTCGAACCGAAATGACTCAGCCATTGAACTACAGCGTGAATACGTCTGGTGCCGTAGGACATTCCCACGGAAATGACACTTCGGAAAAGTTGTTCGACAGCAAGAGGTTGACGAATCGGGGGTATCACATCGTTGCCAATCATGACGGCAATCAGTGGGAGCAACGAAGGGTTGACTATGTTCAACGAGCATTGTGAGGATAGAAAGAGCGACCCAGACATGGAAAAACATTTTCTACGTGATTCACGCACGCATTCGTCACATACGTTTGTTCGGCACACGGGTTCCGACTCGAGTGAAGCCAACGGTATGACGCGTAGACTAGATTTTGAATGGACCGAGCGAAACAGATAGAAATCGGAGTCGTTACTCAACACGGGACAATCCAAGAACAGCGCCAATTCGGCTATCAGCGCGTCAGCTTCTCGTTCGCAAGTTAAATACGGAACGTTGTATTCGGTCAACAAATGCATGAATGTTAGTTTGGTTAACACGGGAAGAATATCTGGGACTTCCGGCAGATCGTCAACAGCTGTCCGGTGAAGTGGAACAATGAGAGTGAGGAAATGGGACAAGGACAAAATACGCTCTCTGTTTCGTTTCAGTAGTGTTTCACGCTTGGCGCCCTATAGAAATTTTAAAAAAAAACAGACCAGTATAAAAGGACACCTTGTATTCATTGTGTTTTGCAGTGATTAATAACAATAGTATCTGTACTAGGACAACGCCGCCTGGGTAATGTACATATAAGGGAAAACGGTCACATTCCGAAATGCAAAGTGGAAATCAGGAGGTCGACCGCACTTGTGGTACAAAAACGTCTGCATAGCCGATATGAAAGTTCTGTGCACTGTGACCCTACGAGCTTAGAAGAACATGTTGTTGACCGTTCACTTTGGAGGTATTGTGTGAAGCGCCATAATCAATCCGGGGAAAAGCAGATCATGCACTCGGGTGCTGAACGCCGCCGGCGTGCCATTCGATTGAGTACTGTCGATCACTGTGAGCGTTGTGGGCGGGATTGTTCCTCCCGAATACAGCGCGGTTTATTTATTTGCAAAGCTGTGAAACACGAAACCTTCATGCGCTTGTGTCATCCAAAAGCAACGGACGTCTGGGCTCAAAAAGAACAACGCATGGAGAAGCTACTACCGTACCTGTATACCAAATAACGAGCAAGGAAATGAGTGCTATGGGCGTGATATTTACAGCTGTGCCTGGTTTACAAGTTTTCAAAATGTGGATCTTCGAGCGACAAACTTCGAATTACGCAAAGACGAAATACAAACAGGCAGCTTCATGCACTACTTGTGTGAAATGGTGTATAAACATTTTAGTGAATGCGTTTTAATTATGCACCAACCGAAAAGCGTCTTAAATAAAGATTCACAAGAAAGTTTACTCAAGTCTCATATCGAGTGCGCGGATGGGCAATCGTTCAGCATTTCTGTGCCGTGCGGCTAACATCGTGCTAAATTGATTGGCCAACGGTAGTGAGATGCACGCTGAACCACGCTGGAGTCTCACTACCATTTCTATTCCTGACTTCATATATGTCTAGGCCTGGGCAACCTGATCGTATCTTAGCCCACGTGCAATCTATGTGCGGCACTTGACTTGGATGAGGCTCTATGATTTCATACCATTCCATATCGAGTACTAAGCTGGAAGCAACACGACACATTGAATGGTAGCTGTGCACCAATGATAAGATGCCTATACAACCCCGTTTTAAATGCGATAACATTACAAGTCGTATAAAAGCACCGTGCGCGATAGCCGAGAAGATTACGAGACAATCAAGAAAACAGAAAATAAGCCACAATCTACAAAGTACAGAAAATTATCAAAATATGAGAAACAGAAAACTAACCTCTCTCGAATGACACCCATCGAAGAGAAATATGGGTGAGATACGACATTTGCGCATTTGTTTCAGAAAAATACGGGCGCAAACGTTGAAATCCATGTACTCGCCACCATAAAGCTTACTTAAACCAGATTGGTTATAAAGGTGGTTGATAAAATTCTCGGCATCGATCACCACTTTGGTGTTGTGCAGTTCGAATGGCACGAAGTTTTTCGGATCTTGTTTGATGTAAGTGGATAATCCACGGATACCCATTGTGATCTACAAGCGGTAGAAAAGCCCATGGGATAAGCATGTCAAGTAGAGCAGAAGTCCAAAAATGCAACGTTTTATAATGATGAAAGCAGCATCACCATTGGGGGCAGCATTATACCGGTGCCATGCAATCATGAAAAAATAAAATCCAAAAAGTCGAGGAAGGGCAGGACTTGAACAGCGCAAACAAATTGGGATGAGGGGCGCCTACACATTGAATGGAACATGCATTCAATTAATTTAATCATATCACCCAAAATGGTCCTGTTATGAAAATGATGATATGAAAATTTGGACGCGAATCAGTTATGCAGACGATTGCGAGAAACTGCAAAGGGATTTGGACAATGTGAATGATATGGCACTCAACATACAGAAATGTAAGATGCTCCATCTCGGCAACAATGTTGCTTGGACATATCGATTGGACACTGAAAACTGAGCTCGTTGGAAAAAGATCTTGGAGTACGGATTATTGGAAAACTGAAGAGCACAGTTCACTACCAGTATATATATATATATATATCAACAGACCAGCAGATTGTCAGGTATCTGTCGAAGAATAATTGGAAGATTCTCGCTGGTAACATTACCAAGGATAATGAACGTCTACCTTCGCACCAAGGATCGGGTATGCGGTAGTGGTCTGGGATTTTGGATGCGAAAAGATATTGCCCTCTTCGATAAATTCATTCACAAAGCGAAAAGATAGTAACAGGTCTTCGCAAGATGAAAGATGGCGATGTTTGTGTCGATTTGACATTACCAAAAAGGGAACACTGCGCGATATCATTCTTACGTATAGAATTGTGTCTACCAAAGGACATCCACTAAGACACTTGTTTGAAGTGTGTGACAGAAAAGTGACACATCCCAAGTTCCCGTATTGATTCTCGGTGCCATTTTTTCCTGTGGAATTCTCTACTTTAACAGGTGGTTGACTCTCCTTGCCTAGCAATATTTAAAATAAAATTGGACTTATATATGCAAAAGAACAACATTCGCGAGCTATATATTTGATATACTCTATTTGTTTTATACTTTATTTTTGACATTTGCCTTCCTCCGTAATGCTGTGATGTTGTAAAGTATCAACCTTGATTCTTTGAAAAAAGGTTTCGTGAACGAGAAAATCGACATCAGCATGACACCATCCTTTCAAATTTTATTGCCATGCACCCTCAACAAACTTCAGTTGAAAACACACAAGATTAAGCAAACACCCCAAGAAAATGCTTAATGCAAGAACGCCAGTGAAAATGGTTTCCAGATACAATCCAACTCGTGACGAACCACTGCGAAATCTCATCGCCGTCGTTATTCGTGTATGTTGAACCGTAAATCTGGAATAATCTCGCTCGAATAAACTCGACCTTAAAGAGGATGAACATAAAAGCGCATATAACTCAACGACCCCTTTCATTCAATACGAATTGGCCTAAGAGGTGGGAAGGGTGGGACTTAAATAGCTACGGATTCTATAGAAGAGTAAGCACAAACAAACGAGGTAGAGGTGCATACACCTCGAATTGAACATGCATTAAAACAAGTTTCGTGAACGAGTAGAGCGACATCAGCATGGCAGCTTCCTTTCGGCTTTCAGTGGCATGCAGCATAACAAGCTTTTCTCGTCATTCAGCTTGACAACATACAAGGTTAAACAAACACTCGAAGATGCTTAGTGCCAGACCGTGGGGAGACCAGCCTGGAAGACGCGCTGAGCCGACTTTGGAAAGGTTATTAGTAAGGGTGTATAACTGCATATGATACGAGACGGTTTGCCCGACACGAGATTTGTCGTGGCTAATAACATCCGTTTCGGAAGTCAATGGTCCGGCATCTGTAAAACGTGACCCAACCAGCTTAACCTAGGCATGTTAATCTGCTTCTCTGTATCAAGATTACGACCGAAGAGCTCATTTCGGCTTTACGTAAGGTCTGAGTTTCACACTCATACAGTGATACAGCCCGAACTGTCGCTTTGTAGACTTTACCCTTGAGTAACAGGGACAGTCCTTTCTGACGCCAGAGGTGGCCTAGGTTGCGGAATGCTACGGTCGATTTAGAAATGCATGCCGAGACCTCATCATCTAACGATGCAGAATTATTGATACAGCTACCGAGATATGTAAAACGAGCTAAAATTTCAAACGCCAGATGATCAAGTAAAAAAGTGCTGTTTGATAAGTCTATGTTCTGCACCAGCACACTACAATTAGAGAGTGCAAAACACATTCCCAATGCGGGCCCATACTATCTAGCTAGTACAGTATCACATGTGCATCTGTGTACGAGTCGAAGAGCAGAAGTATATCATCAGCATAGTCTAAGTCGAGAAGCTTGCCATCTAGCATTATGTGAACTCCGAAAGCTGGGGCTCGATCGTTGCATAATTTCAATTACAAAATTGAACAAAAATGGAGAAATCGGATATCCTCGTCGGACGCCACTTGTGGTGTGGAATTTGGGTGAGACTTCATTGTAAACCTTAACGCATCCGGATGCATGAGCAGAAATTATATCCAGTATGTTGACATACTTTTGTGGAAAGCCATCACACAGCAAGGTGTTAAACAAGACATTTCGATCGGCTGAATCAAATGCTCCTTTGAAGTCTAAAAAGGATGGCTATCGACGGT
>JACCGJ010017913.1:0-14834 GCA_013407085.1 Atriophallophorus winterbourni
AGCGCGTGATTTAAAATTGACCATTTTTAACTCACCCGCTATGAACAATGACAACGGTTAAGACCTCTGAATAATAAACTCCAAGTGAATTTCCAAGCGTCAATGTTGAACAATTTTAATGCTTCTCTTTTAGACTGAACGAGTTCTGGATTGGACAATCCTGTGGGTATGTTTCGCAATATTCTTGGACGAGTGGTGTTCATGAATTGAACAGACGAGCGTTCTGGCCCGCTTCTACGGACGTAGACAACCAATCGGTGGTCAAGTTTTTTCTACTCCAGACACAAGCCGAGATCAAATCAATAGTTTGGGGATACTTGTCGCCATGTCAGTCTCTATGTATGTAATTTTAATCGCTTAATGTTTTCGAATAATATATTCGATACACTAAGCAAAATGGTTAATGACCTTGAAGATTTAAAATTGCCGGTAATCTCAAGGTTAAAGATGGCACTGTGCGGTCAAAAAGAGTTAAGAAATGTCGCTGCAGGAAAACAATCGGTTTACATTCACATAAACGATAAGCTATCTGAATATTTTTGACAGATTGGAAATCTATGCGAACAAAGAAAAGAAAGAAAAGAAATTTTGCAATAAATTGTTTTTAGTACACTTTTGGTGACGTTTCGCTTGTGGCAAAGAAGCTAAGATATTCCAAGGTTGTCAGTACAAACAGGGTCCAAGTTTAAATTGCATTTATCTGACAGTTTCAACGCCTATGAAGGGCGTTGGGCTTGTTCCGATAAACTGATGAGGTCATGATACATGCTATGTTAATCCGTTATTTGGTTTGATTGTTTGCAGATATGATTGACATCTGCTAATCGATTATCTCGTTTGATTAATCCGTCCACACCCCAAGGGTTTATCTGTTGCAGAATCGAAAGCCAGATTGTGAAGATATCAGCCCCATCCACAGTATTTTGTTATTTTTCAACCGCGTCTGTGTAAAGTCCTTCCCTATTAAAACGTAATCATAAAGTGTTTCTTGGTCAAGCACTCAATGCGATTATAGTGGTGTTCACATCCCAATCACTTACACAAATTGAGGTAAATGGTTAATCGGTCAGCGGAAGTTGTTCGCATCTGCACACGAAACTGAACAATTGAAGGATAAACACAGCATGTGGATCGTGAATCAGTTTAACTTTATATCGCTTGCCTATCATCGGTAACTTACGTCTGGTCAGGTAATAGCTATTTACACAAGAACTTATTGTACTGACACCCTTGATTTGAAATAGCTTCTGTGTCAGGAGGGAAATGATACCAAATATCTGCTCAAACCAATTCATTGCAAAATATCTTTTATGCCAAATCATGTTTTCCAGAATGAATTTCAAATGATTTTATTTCGCTCAGAATTGATTAAAACGTTTTTGGTCGCTAAACGGTCATGTATTACATAACATATTGAAGCTTGAGAAAGAAATTGCTTTTCTTGGATCATAATTCCAGCTTATTTCACCGTCATGATCTTGATCATCAAGATTTAAGATGTGAATCTATGCATGACACTGATCTCCGTTGCTACAAAGCCTCGTCAAAAACAATCGGCTATCAACATCACGCAACCCAACTTACTGAAATGACCACCGAATATGTGTTAATAGATACACATGGGATTAAGCTGATCGATTTATAACGAAGCGTCGGCGACTATCATTCCTGATTATTTCCTAATCTCAGATTAACACGTGATACATTAATTGTTATCATTTAGGTTACTTATAAGTAGTTAAACGATAAAAATGTAACGTTTTGTATCGGTTTTGACTTGACCGTGTTACCGCTTTACAGCAATATAAACCTTTTAACAAAATCTAATTAAAATTATATTCTATTGGTGGGGTGTGTGTGATGAAAATGCGCACAAATGATTATCGTTGTTCATGTTCATGGGGCTAACACTATCTACATGTGATTTGGCACTCGTATTTGAATAGGTAGACCGTGCTATTCGTGTCCGGCAGTGGCATACAAGCGCAACTTGTTTACGATTCTTCCACTGTTTCAAGCGCACGCGGATCCTGATCCCATCGTCCCTACCTAATGAGTGCAAACAGCACGAAACCGGTCGTGTGGTGTGTGTGTGTATGATCGAAATGTATGCAAATGAGCTTTTTATTCATGGTCATGGATTCAAACTCAATATACATGAGTGTGGGCTCATGTGATTGAACAGGCTGGTCGTACCAGCGTTATCCAACAGTGACATATAAGCGCAACTTGTTTACCATTCTTCCACTGTTTCAAGCGCATGCGGATCCTGATCTTACTGTCCCTACCAGATGAGTGCAAACAGCACGAAACCGGTCGTGTGTGATGGAAATGCATTCAAATGAGAATCTGTTTTCATGATCATGGGTTTAATACCACCTACACGTTTAAGTCTTATCATATGGTTGCTTGGGGGCACAACTTACTCAGAAATATTTTCTGTTTTCGAGATATTCATGGCCATTTTGCGCTTAGTTGCTTCGGTTACATTTTGCTCACAATCGACTGCAAAGAACTATCCAGCAATTATTTGTGAGAGTTTCATGGATTTGTGTATGCGGATTTTGTAATTCGGACGTACAATAATAGCGTCAACTGATGAAGATCCGGTAATGCTTGCGACTTCTAAAAGCAAGTTATACCGACTACGCGCAAACGTCGTTAATCGAACAAGTAGTTTTCATCGCTGTGAATGCAGCCGGAATAAATGTAACTTTTGATTAGGAATATAGAGGAGCATAAAATCCTTGTGAGCCTTGAGCCAAAGAGGATCACCAAACGAAGAACTTCATTTTTTGATGATATCTGTCCACATTAAAGTGAACTTTATTGAATCTTTTAGGTCACAAACTTGTTTGCTGGTCCTTGGAAACCGGGGAAAATTTACGGAGCTTGCAAATCGACGGAGCTGCGCTTCCCAGTGATTTAGACATTGATGGTAAGCGCCGAAATGTTCTGACCTTACTTCGCGATAAATATTTTGTTAATTTTTCAATTATGTGAGCTTTTGTAGTGGTTTAGTACCTATTTTCTCATTACGTATATGCGTTAATTGTGGAGAAAAAAATCAGCCTACAACGGGTTTATTCTACGCACAGTTTATCCTTGTTTCGGTTAAACCTTCTGGAATATTTCGGTCGATGCTGAACGCGTAAGTTTTTCATGTTTCACAGCTTTTCGAATGAATAAACTGTCCGATTCGGGAGGAACAATCTCTCCCGCAGCGCCTAAAGTGATAGACAGCGCTGGGACAAACGATGTCATTTGCACGCTGATCTAGGTACAGCAGCCGATAAAAGTACCCGCTTTCCAACAGCTTGCAAATGACAATGTACACAGTACATCTGAATTAAGCGGTCGAGAGTAAGTTCTTCTCAACTCGTAAGGCCAATGTACAAAGCTTTCATATCTCTTTCGCAAACATCTTTGTACCGCAACTGCGGTCTGCCCAATGGTCGACTTCCTGATTGCAACTCACCATAGAGTAGATCTTTCGGAATATGACCATTTCTCATTTTGCAATTCAAAGTTATTCGAAGTTTTAATGGTTGAAAAGGCAAATAATTTTTAGTAACCATAGGTTAAAATATAGAGAATACATAAAAAATAACATAAATGTTTTGTCAATATGGAAAGTCAGCTTGTGTATTCAGGTGCGAGGTTCGATTTAGTCAACATATATTTGTCAAGTTCAGCATTGAACATGTTCAGGCTTGAGTCACAAATGATATGTGGGGGCACGGAGTTCCATATGAAGAAGAACCTTCGACAATCCTTTGATCTAGAGTGTGGAATAATTAACTTGTAGCCATGCGATCTGCAACCACGTGCTTCTTGCAGATGAAACAGGTTTTCAAGTGGGTGATCTACGGTATGCAGACTGTTGAACAGCAGGATCAAGTCACCCATGACACGACGGTACGAAAAGTCCAAAGCGAGGCGGGGCTGTCGTACTGAATTGGACAAGCTTTGTTGACCAGCCTTAGAAAGTAATTTAGCATTCGTTAATTTTTTGCATCCAAGAACAACAAATCAATTCAACGATGAAGTATTTACTCGAATTCCGTAAAGTGTCAGTTGATCAGATATCAATTACCACAGCCGATTCTATGCTCTCTTTGATAGCTGTCGGATGTGCCACTTGGCTGGAGCCTAGTTCCGTTTTACTACTCACCCGTTCCGGAAATCTGATTAAACTCTTTGTGCAAGAGGATTCCAGTTGCCTCGTAGTACAACGTTCTTGCTGCTTCGATGGCTTCCGTCACAAGGAGGAACGAAGCTTGCTTGCACTCACCCGACCCCGGACGAGTCCTGCTCTGAGACTTTTAATTCTGGTAAATCGTGGCTATCGGAACCCGCTGAAAGATTGTGGTGCTGTCGTCAGACCAGTCACTGATGGTTTTAGTATTGTTACAATGTTCTGTGACAAATTTCTATTTTCCGACAGATCTCCTTGAATATATTGATTTTTCAAATGTGTATTTTTATTGGATTCGATTTTCTGTAAATATGACGTCTCGGTAAGTGCTTGTCGAATGAAGACGGGAATGAATAACATGATTAATAGTTTACGTGCTCTAAACTATTCAGCCTCTCAGCAGAATAATCATTCCAAGACAAAGATGCCGCATTCACTGATGTGGTTTGGTTAAAATAAGCCGACTGGAAATACGAAGAGAGGCATCAATTCACATGAAACTGGAAACAGCGAGGATTATAAGTTCTCGCGGAAAAGCTGATAAATGATCCATTCACGTTCGAACTCAAAACTGCTAATATTTATTGACTACTTAAAACGTTCAACAAACACTCAGTAAAACCCTTTACAAGACGGTGGATAGATCACTTATTCGCCAGACACTTAATCACCGACACTTACTCCCCAGACACACCCCCAAGTCACTTCATCTCAAGATTCAAGATTCAAGAATTTATGGTATTAAAAAGCTCGTAGCTGTACAACACCACAGGATATTCGTATAAGGACAATAAATATATATACAAAATAAATTGAGTCATTAGGAAGATCGACAGTTTTGTAGTTACAAAAATGTCATGTATTGTCGCTGTATGATGAAAAAAAATTATTCGTTTGGAAAAAGATCATGTTATATAAACGGGATGTAGGGTGGAATTACTACGCATAAATATATCCAATTTGTTCCTGAAAATCCTTTCACTAGATGATTGGACAACATCTGACGGTAGGGAGTTCCATAAGAAACAAACGCGCACCGAATAGAAGAACCGACGGCAGTTCCGGTGGGAATGTGGAATATCAAATGCCAATGGTGAGTACGTGTGACATGGCTTGACCGGAGGCGAAATAGATGCCTCAGAGGGTGCGCCTTGGAGTTCATTATTTTGTAGGTTAGTATTAGATCGAATCGAACCCTTCTGCGAAGCAGTGTATCCAAATTAAGCTGCTCAAGTCGATTCTCATATGGTAGTTTGCGGAGGCAGCCAACCATTTTGGTTGCTCTGTGATAAATCCTCTCGAGCAGCTTGATGTCCTTTTGTAGCCACGGTGACCAAGCTTGCACTGAGTAATCCATCACCGGGTTAATATACGTATTTATGAGCATGGGGAATGATTCACGGGAAAAATGTCCGAAAATCCGCCGAAGCATACCTAGCATGCGGCTAGCTCGGTTGTACACTGCTTCGCATTGCATGCTATTCTTAAGACTTCCACTAATCCATACACCGAGGTCTTTTTCTTTGGTTGTCCATTCAAGTTGGCTTGATCCAAGGTTGTATGAGAATGGGAAATCTTTGCCTATTTGCAACATTTTACACTTTCGGAAGTTGAATGGAAGTTTGTTTCGCGCCGACCATCTGTTCAGTACATCCAAATCGCTTAGTAAGCGCAAACAGTCCACAGTCACTTAATCCCTAGGAAAGGTATTTAAGATAAGAAGTTATCAAAATGTGTGCACTGACTGTTGAATATGATACAAGTAACAAAGTTTGAACAACATTAATTTAGATTAGATGCCTACCAGAGTTGACTTTTGTGCCGTTGAATGATGTAGTCGACACATTTGAGATTTTAGCCGAATCTATGCCTCAAAGTGAGAGGATGAATGAACTGTTATCTTATTTTGAATATACCTTCGTTCGAGGTGGAAGAAAGATTGACGTTTTTAAAATTGCATGAATGTCCCGCTACATAAATTCGTTTGAACGTATTCTGCATTCTTCAGAAGTTATCAAACTAGGGATTAAGTGACTGAAGAATTATTGACTGGGGATCAAGTGACTTGGTGATTTAATGTCTGGGGCTTAAATGACTGGGGATTAAGTATCGGGATTAAGTGTCTGACAATTAAGTGTCTGAGGAATAAGTATCAGTAAACCTGCAAGACATTGTAATGCTGAAATACACGTGGAGTATTACACAGCTGTTTTGGCAAACCGACTCATGGGTACCATGGAAATAATTTACTCTACCCAGAAAAAAACTTCAAAAATTAAAACGCGCTTTTACAATTGCCTAAACCAGAACACGAACGTCTGAACACAAGCTGCGTATTTGGTCGATTGATTGCAATTCTTAGTGCAAGCATTGTGTCGATAATGTGGATACAGTTAGACCAATAAGAAAAGGGTTACTCACGATTGATCGATTGACGCAAACTGTGAATCAGCCACAAAGTTAGCTTATATAACTGGCGCCGCTGATTGAAAACGAGAGAAACCTTGGACGCTTCAAATATGTTATTTTTCAGAAAAAAGCGCCTCTGCAACATTTGGCATAAAGTAATGTATGATGGGCGTCTGCAACGTGTTCCAAACGCATGAGAAATACATCATAAATCTGCATTCATGTCTTGTAAATTCGAATAAGATTGATCGTATCGTTTACCTCGTTACGTCAATGTAGAACATGGAATGGTGTATTGCAACCAAGTGAAGATCTCATATTTCGCGGTGTTTTACAGTAACTGATAATACTAGGTTGATCAAAAGCATTTGCATCCAGCCAGCGTGATTAGAGAGTTATCCCGCTTTTTCCTATCATGAAGTTGCCCGTTCAAACTGTGTTTCCAAATTAAGCGTTCGAGAGTTCGATCTTTACAACTCGTAGTTTTAATGTCACTTCTTTTTTGCAAACGAACTTATAGCTTGCCGAAGCTCGTCATCTTTAACTTTTCATCGATAATTTTAGTATACGACCGATTTTTAATCTTTGCATTTCAGTGTAGGCAACACTGTCGTTCCAGAGTGAACTTTATATGTGTAACAAAATACAATGCAACAGAGGCAACGTTTTTCTCTGATTGCACGAGAATCTATCACCCGCACTGTTAATTCTGTCAATAAAGTGATTCCAAATATGTAAGAGAAATTATGCGCAAGACATTCTGTTGTCCTAGAGAAAGCGAATTTCATAGGAAACGAGGCGCTTGAAACAATATTGAGGCTGTGTAACTGATGATTACTTCAACCAACTTCTCTGTCTTCTTTGACAGTGATGTATCGCATAAATACAATGTAATTACAGAATATCAGAATTTTTGTGACGACATTTGCTGGCCAGTTGAAACAATCTTTTTATAAGACCTGAGGATTTCTCGTCAACTACACTAAAAAGATTCCACAGGCCAAAAGAGCGGGCTTACCGTAGCGGTAACAGGGTTTTGAGGAAAGAACTGGCTTGAGCCATAAAATCCGAAACTAACCTTCCTATGCAGCCGTATGTAAATACATTGGTGGTTCAAAAAGACACTAGGCAATTATGGAAGGCCTTAAAAAATTCATTGTGGTCAAGAAAACGTGAACAGTTTACCAGGCACCTCGCTAGATTAAATTAATCTGGATTTAGACGAAACTCATGTGCATGATAATCAGTCCTCATTCAAGTGTTCACAAGTAGATGACGCAGATTGATGTGTAGACGTGACAAGGCCTGGTTCAAATACTTGGACGATCCGTCTATGCTAACTTGGGGCAACTTTAACATATTGCAAAATAATTCAAAATGATTGAAAACATTACCAAATCAGTCTAGTCGAAAAATTCTTAATAAATCCCAAAGCATTGTATAAACAAGTCAACGATCTCCGGAATTTTAAAATGGGAATACCACCACTGGCCTCTCCAAAAAGCATAGTGACATCATTTAAAGATTGTGCAAAAGGTTTTTCGAAAACAATTTGCATCAGTAATCTTACAAGTGTCGACACATGGACAGTCCTTAAACTCTGACTGCCAATTCTTTACTGGGTGGAATTTTCATCCGTCGTTTTTAAAACAAAATCAATGACGATGAAGAAAACAGGTACACCCGGTATAGATAATATACACCTATATCTTTCGAATAATCTATCTTCCGTTTTGGCAATACCGACATCTGGCGTGTTCACGATAGTGTTCTCATAGAGCTTTGTTCCAGAAACTTGGAAAACTGCTATTATTAGTCCCATCTACAAGGGTGGCGAGAGAAAAAATCCATTAAACAATCGTCAGATAGTTTTATTACCAGTGCTATCAAGAGTAATGGAGTCCATCATAGATGATGCCTTGCGAAATCACTTTGTGATTAATAATTCAATCTCAGAAGCACAGCATCGGTTCAGGAAAAGACGTTCTTGCATGCATATCCATTCAACACAACCCACAACCGTTTTATTTTTGTTTACACTCATCAGGTATGGTCAAGAAAATCATGATACGCATAGGTTTGAAACCGTGGATAAATGGTTAACAATTAGCGCTGGAATTCCACTGTTGCATAAAGCTGGTAGGACCAACCTGTTCAATCACATGTGTACTAAAACTCGTATCATTGAGTTAAACCTAAAATAAAGAAACGAAATGCAGGGCTACATGTATTTACGTCGCACACACCCCACGGCCTTATTCGAGCTGTTTGCGCTAATGGGGTAGGGACAGTAATTTCAAAATCCGCATGTGCTTGAAATAGTGGAGGAATAGTTAACAAGTATTGCTTGTATGCCACTGTTGCATTATAATTCTGCAATCAACTCGTAGTGTCGCGATATTTTTAAACAGTAGTAATCTATCAATCAGTGGTTCTCAACCTTTTGGTGGTACCGAACCCTACAAGTTCCATACACGCAATAGCGAACACTTCGTAGTTGGAAAATAAAATGCGTTTTTTGTTCCAATTCAAAAGATATGTATATATAATGAAATAAATAGAATATAATGATAATAAGTAATAATAATATTTTTTGCTTGGAATTCCAAGCATGCTGACATGATCCATAATTTATCAAAACCGGGCGGCCGGGAACTGCTTTCAACTGACAGGATAGGGGCGAAGGCGAATGGACGGGCGCCTAAAAAACCAGTTTTTACTCCGGGCAGATGGATCTCGTCAACCTGGAGTGCACTGAAAAAAAGTGTGTTGCCTAAGATTCAGACGGCTGTGGTTTTTCGCGAGCTTCAATGTATGTCCTCTAGTTGAGGGGTTGATCGCTCGAGAGAACAGGATTTGACAGCCCTCGTCGCCTAAGCCTTTCAGGATTTTGAAAGTTTCTATGAGGTCACCCCGTAGACGCCGACGCCGAAGGGAGAAGAGACCTAAAGAAATTAGACGTTCTTCGTAGGGTTTCCCAAACATACCTTCAACCATTTTGGTAGCCAGTCGTTGGACTCTTTCTAATAGTAATATGTCCTTTTGAAAGAAGGGGCTCCAGGCTTGCACGCAGTATTCTAAATGCGGCCTGACAATCGCCGTATATAAAGGGATAAACACTTCCGGCGTTCTACATGTCAGAACGGATTTAAGCCTAAAGAGTTCTCCTCTAGCTCGTTGTGCAGCGGTGGCACACTGCGCAGCCCATTTGAAGTCCGCTGTTACGACTATACCCAAATCCTTAATCCTCTGAATAGATTGAAAGTCGATCCTACCGTTATTCGCAGTTACTGTAATTCTGTCGACTGCTGCAGACAACAGATGACATTTACTATAGTTCAGAGGAAGATCCCAATCCTGCGACCATTTAATGACCTTTTCAATATCTCTCAACAAATCACCGTGATCACTGGATCCGGTGAATTTGACATCATCAGCAAACATGTAGCAGGGACATGACAACTGCGATGCCAGATCATCGATGAAGATCAGAAAGAGTATTGGGCCTAATACTGAACCTTGTGGGACCCCACTGGTAACTGTTGCGAATTCAGAGGTAGTATCGCCTACACGGACCTGGAAGGATCTATCACGAAGAAAACTGGTTATCCAGTCGTGAAGCTTACCAGATATGCCTTTGGCCGAGAGCTTAATCCCTAGGAACCTGTGACTAACCGAGTCGAACGCCTTACTAAAGTCTAAGTAAAAGACCTCTACCCGTCCGCCTTCATCCAGTGTCTTAGAAACTCGATCTAAAAAGCATAAAAGATTTGAGAGACACGACCTTCCTTCAAGAAAGCCATGTTGAACCGTGCTTAATGATGAATTGTGCACGAGGTGGCTGCACAATCGATCCCTGATAAGTCTCTCCAAGGTTTTACATAAAACACTAGTCAAGCTTACCGGTCGGAAATTCTTAACTATGTTTGCGCAACCTCCCTTTGGAATGGGTACGACAATGGCTTTCTTCCAGTCATCTGGTAGGATGCCTTTGCAGAACGATTCGTTATATAACTCACATAGAGGCCCTGCTAGTACCGTAGATATTTCCTTTACAATTTTAGGATGCACATCGTCAGGTCCGGTGGATTTATTTCCGTCTAGATTCTTTAGGACACGTGCGACATCATCCGTGCAAAAAACTACTTCGCTTAGTGAGGCACCCATTTCCGTATTAAGAGTTGGGACTGAGTGAATCGCATCCCCGCCATCCATTCTATGTACGCTTCGAAAATAATCCAGCAAAGCTGCTGCCTTTTCGGGGTCAGAATTGGCTTTCTGGCCATTGTCTAATATTAGGGTACCTATGTGCTCCCTTGTCTTACCCTTAGACTGAACATAACTATAATACTTCTTAGGGTACTTTTAGCAGATTTCGCCAGGTAAGTTTCGTAGCATCGCTTAAGCTTCCGTTGTAGCTTTACTGTGTTGTTCCTGAAGCCTTATAGCACGACCAATTTCTATAGGTTGGCAAGGCTGTGTATCTCCGCCAGTGTCTGTCGCGCCTAATAATGTTGCGTCGCACCGCAGGAGTCCACCAAGGTGGCTTGTTCTTTAGCCGTATAGGTCGGAAAGGACAGTAAAGGTCTTGAAGACTTAAAATATTGCGCTTAATAACCGACCATTTACTTTCGATGTCATTGGTTTCAGAGAACCAGTCACATCGTAAAGCGGAAAGCCGTACAGCATTCCAGTCAACTCGATTTAGATTACGCCTGTATTTGACTGGTGGCTTATGAAAACAGAGAATTGCCTGGAATATTATGGTGACATGGTCACTTTTCCCTAAAGGTGAGTCGTAAGAGAGGTTTTGGACATCTTTAGGACCTTTAGACAAAAGTAGGTCCAGTGTAGATGGTGAATGTCCATCTCTGTACCTAGTTTTCTCACTTACGTGCTGATGAAGCGCACTGGAGTGCATCCAATCGAGATATACCTGGGAAATTCTATCACAGGTTGTCTGAGTGTCCCAGTCAATACCCGGTAAGTTGAAGTCACCTATTAAATAGACTCGTGGGGCAGTTTTGAGCAACCTGGTGAGAAGTTCCCTAAGTTCCTGGTCCTCCTCCTCAGAAGCGCCAGGTGCCCTGTATAAGCAGCCTAACGCAAAAGAAAGCTTACCGTCTGTGACGATTGTCGAGACCAGCTGGATGCCGAAGGTGGCCATTTTGATGCCAGAGTCTTGGTATTTAATACCATGTTGTAGTAGTATTATAGCTCCTCCTCCGCGTCTACCATCTGGTCTATCCGATCTGATGGCTGTATATGTCGAAAGAAGATCAACTGGAATAATGTCTGCATCTTGAAGCCAGGTCTCTGATATACCTAGGATCCTAGATTTACTATTGGAGGCTTTCTGCATTAATTCCAGCCATTTACTACGCACGCTGCAAGCATTTGTGTATAGTATGCTCACAGCATTTCGATGTACCCCGCCTAATTTCGGACAACCCTCGGGCGCAAAACCCGAGGTATTACCAAGTTTTTTGGTATGTCCAAATTAGTGCTGTGTGGAGAATCTACGTTGCTGGAACGCTGTGGCGTAGAGGTTCTTAATGCAGGAGCGTTGAGCGCATACGAAGCGAGGCTTTTGTTTGCTGCATCACAACTTAGCAAACATTCGTCCCCTATATTTTCTATCAGCACTTGAGCGTTCTTGATTGAAATATCCGCTGTTGCGGAGTTATTCAATCGGCGCTTATCAGGGTTGCTCTTCAGTTTGCTACTTTGCTACCCGAACGCTGGAACGCAAAATAATTTGCTGAAACTGGGCGGCTATCTGACACCAATCTATACAAACCATTTGTATTGGTATGTATTTGATCGCCTTTAGAGAGAAACAGATCTCTGTCTCTCTGGTTTCTGAATTCCACCAAGATTGGCATCGCTTGGTTTCCTTTCTTATACAGAACGATTCTGTGTACCCGAACTATCTGTAGATTGGGATTAACGTCTGCCAGACGCAGTAAATTTTGTACGCATTTGCGATCTAAAAGGCGTCGTGCTTTAGCCTCCTGTATAAAAGGCTCTTGCTCGTTATGGATCAGAATGTTTCTAGTCCTGGTTTTCAAACTTTTCTCGGGAAACGTGCCTTTTTTTCTGCAACGCTCGCAATTCGCTGCGGATTGAAGCCAATTGCGAGTTAATCGTCGCTAAATTACCGATACGCGGCTCGGTTTTCTTACTTGTTGGGGAACGCGGTAACTTTCGAGCTGGCTGGCTCTTTTTCTTACGCTGACTAACAACATTGTTTTTAGTTTTACCCTGACTTCTTTTCGCAGATTTTCGTACATCCGCCGGCGTATGCAAGATTAGTTTGTGCGATGCTGCAACTTGCGCGTAAGATCTTTGTGTTGGTTCCTGCAATGTTGCGAGTAATTGGGAAACTTGCTTACGATAAGCCTCCCGTGCAAATTCTTTGCATTCCATGCCGACAAATTCGAACCATGTAAGGGCTGCATATATGGTGTAATGGTCTTTTGGTATACTAGAGCACCTTTGGTGCGCCCAGCGTCTGCATGTACAACACTCAATACCTTTGGCTACTTGCTTACCACAACCAGCCTTTAAGCATGGAAAAGTAATGTGAGCCATAATGAAGATATATGAAATCGATATTTATATCTTAGTAGTGCAGGTAATATAGATTGCAATTTCACAGAATCGGCAAAATTTCGTAATATTTTGTACACATTGATAACCTGATCATGTTTTGCATGCCTTAGTTTACCAAGAATATAGTATTATTATTATTTACTGAACGTTAAATTCCGCTGAAACAAATGACCTGGAACAAATTGTTATTGCAAATGTACGTACTATAATCTGATTGTACAAAGCTTTTGGAAATTATTGATCATGTTTACCATGCCTTGGATGTCCATAAATAACATTTATTTATTTATTTATTTAAAAGTATTTCTAGGGTCCGGTAATCTGACACTTGAATGGCCAGAGAATGCTATCTGACCTCATGATATACTAATATATGCAGAAAGAAGTGGGTTTAGAAAACTGGGATCCCATGAGAGTATAGAATGTCTAGAGAAGAGTTTATCTTAAGGATTTGGGATAGTGAGTGAACAGTAAGATTTCCTACAAGCAAATAACACCTTTCAAGATAAATTCTACCAAAATCGGACGAGCGCTACTTACAGATGTGTTCCACCGGCCTACACGATAAACCCTTTTTACCTGCAGTTAATTAGCCTTGCCATGCGCGAAACATCTTGAACCCTGGAACTGTCCATTTGCCGCCGGGATTCGCTTTCGCGAATCAGCGGCTCTTTCCTATTTAGAATAAGCAGAGTACGAGTTGGCCTCGTTTCCGCCATTTTATTGGTTGCAGTAAGCTTACAAACTTGTTCAGCCAATTCATTTATTTTCCTTTCTATAGCAACGTAGTTAGATTGCTGTGATTTTACCAGACACATAACCTTAGCGACGGTTTTCTTTGTGAGGTTTCGAGATTCTAATCAACCTAAGCTTGTATAGCAATTAGGGAGAGAATTTGGGAAATAACTTATATCAGTTGCTGTCCAAACCCTGTTTGAAACTCGAGACCAAAATGCATGAAATACGTTCTTCTGGAAGAATGTTTTATAAATTAACCACCTCACTGGTAACATACGGTTTCCTGTGGTCTATACGACATCGCTTGTTGTTCGAATCCCAAATTCTCTTGACTGTCGCTAACTCACTTCAAGGTTTATGCAGCCCATCGATGGCGTATATGGCTATGCGCAGACAGCATGAAGTCCGTGAAAACTTTAGTTAAGGAGGAAAAGCGTCTCGAGGAGCGTCAGCGTTCTTCTCCACGTTCATCCACAAATCCAAAAACCTTAGGCGAAGTAGCTAGGTCTGTGGTCCGGTATACATCCAACCAGCATAACACTTCCTTAAGGCCACAGAAGACGAAACCATTGCCATCCTCCTGTCATTCGCAAGCTCCGTGGAAGCAAGTCAGGGTAAATTGAGTTGGCCATACTAGCCAGAAAAAGGAGGTTTTCTCACTTGCCCGAAAATTCTACAACTTGAAAAGGTGCTTGCTGAGCTGCAAGCTCGAAATCAAGGTAGCTAAACATGGTCAAGTGATGTCCTAATCTTGACTCAATAGCTCGTTATGAAAGTGACAGCAAGAATGATTATCGACCTACTCCGTGATTCAGGCAAACGCCTCACAACTCCACTAGAGAGAGTTCACCGGATCGGCAAATAATATTATATA
>JACCGJ010017915.1:0-27642 GCA_013407085.1 Atriophallophorus winterbourni
ATATGATGTGGTTTACCGACCAGGCCGACAGAATCAAGCAGCGGATGCACTTTCACGTGCCGTATGTGGTTTTGTGGAACCATTAATAAAACTGCGTCAGCTACATGATAACTTATGCTACCCTGGCGTCACCCGCTTCATGCACTTTATGCGAGCGCGAAACATGCCTTACTCCTTGGATGAGGTCGGTAAAATGACTGCTGATTGTTCTGTCTGTTGTGAAATGAAGCCACAATATTTCAAACCTACAGGCGCCCACTTGATAAAGGCTACCCAGCCTTTCGAAAGACTCAGTCTCGATTTTAAAGGACTACTACCATCAACAAGCCGGAACCGCTACTCGCTAACAATCATCGATGAATATTCCCACTTCCCGTTCGCTTTTCCTTGCCCTGACATGACATCACAAACTATCATCAATTGCCTTCTGGTAGTTTTCACAACATTTGGCACGTCGGGTTTTATACACTCTGATCGCGGTTCCTCTTTCACGTCTAATGAACTAAGACAATTCCTTCACAACAATGGCATCGCTACTAGCCGTACAACGCCATATAATCCACAGTGCAACGGTCAAGTGGAACGGCTTAATGGCACTTTATGGAAGTCGATTCTACTCACTCTGAAATCCCGTGGTCTCCTTACTGGCCAATGGGAGACAGTCCTTCTAGATGCACTGCACTCAATTCGGTCGCTACTGTGCACCGCGACAAACACCACACCACATGAACGCCTATTCGCATACAATCGTCGGTCAGCGACTGGTACTACCCTTCCTACGTGGCTAACTACACCGGGTATTGTGTTGCTCAAGAAACATTCCCGTGATTCCAAATACGATACTTGTGTTGATGAAGTTGAATTGTTAGAATGCAACCCGCAGTATGCCCACGTCCGTTTACCTGATGGCCGAGAAGATACAGTTTCAATCCGTCATCTAGCTCCAAAAGGTAACGATTGTCTGCAGGCCACTCGCCCTACTAATCTTGAGCAACACACTCCTGTTAATCCTGACAAACATTCTGAAACTCCTGAATTCGGTGGTGATGATTGCGCAAAGTCCCTCGCTCCTCGTTTAACTCAACCTGATGCAACTGAATCGAAACTCGAGGATCATATACAAAAACAACAAAGAGTTCATTCTTAAAATTTACGCAACAGACAAGCATGATATTGCACATTTTTGTTTATCACCATACTCCAATTCATATTCGGCGTGGGAGAAAGCTATGATTGAATTTTGCTGCTATATGCTTTATCACCATCTTCTAGTCTTATTGTAATACTCTTTCTCTTTGCAGCCACCATACTCCAATTGTGATTTGAATAAAGCCTGGCTTACAGGCAATCATTCTTCTCACTTGTTTGTTTGATCGATCAATCAGAACAACTAGCCTGCCTGGAGACATTAAATATCGACCTATGCCGTTTAACCGTCGTCGCGATGTTGTCGTCTAAGTTCCTGTATGCTTTATGGAATTAGGTTTTACTTACATATGTTCAGTGACCCCATTGCTTTTTCTGCTGGCCTTGCCTCCGGAGGAATTTTTATTGGCGAATAGCGAAAACCTCTTGTCTTGAGTAAATTACTTGGAGATGGCGAACACTTTTCGTTACCTTGGTTCCTCCGTGCTACCCTCAGGTCAAGCCAGGGATGTGATACCGACCCGTGTACAAGCTGCGCGCATGGCGTTTTCGCGACTGCGTTGGGTTCTATTTAGCCGTAGAGAAATCAGCTGACGTACAAAGCTGCGCGTTTACAGAGCGGCGATTCGCCCCGTTTTATCTTATTGATGCGAGACGTGGCCTCTGCGGGTGGAGGATACGTGGAAACTAGAGGTTTTCGACCACTGGTGTCTCGGACGCATCCTCAATGTTCGATGGAATGAGCGAGTAACGAATGACGAGGTTCGCCACTGTTGTTTTGATATCCCTCGCCTGAGTTTGATATTGCGACACACCGATTGAGATGGTTTGACCACATCCTGAGATGCACGGACTCTGTACTAACCAGGGTGACACTATAGCCGACACCCTGCGCAGAATCGCGTTGTCGTCGCGGAGGACAAGTGAAGACTTGGTTCGCCACCGTGAGATCGGATGTGGAGCTGCTTGGTCTACGATCGGTTTACGGATGGCGCACGTGGGACTGGACCTGGCTTAAAATCTGCGCGGATCTCGCGTGGGTGGCTGCAATCCGTGACGTCAACAAAGCCGATTCATCCTCCAGGAGGAGATTGTCACACAAAAGAAAGAAAAGAAGAAAAAATATCAAACTGCTTTTTATTTTCATCACAAAATGAACGACGGATTCCTGAGCACCTCGTGGCTTGCAATTGGTTACAGAGATTATTTGATATCCCTATGCACCACCAATAGATTCATTGTTAGCATTTGTCACAGGCCTTCTTGGATACTTTCATTTACGTTTCAGCCAATTGCCTGCATCTGCGTTAGTTGACTTTGATTCTCCGGGCCACCTTGTCGTCGTCAGTGTTCGCTCACTTTATTCTGCCTTATACTCGCCATCGCATTTTTAAGCTAACAGAGATAGTTCAATAGTTTAATAAATTATTACGGTGTTTGAATGAAAACGGTTTCGAGGAACCACCGGTTGACATGTGCAGTGGATCGGAAAGTAAAGTTCACAGTACCAAAAATTTATAGCTAGCCAAGTTTTTGTTTAGCCTGCGTGATATTTGGATGCGTGTTGCTTTCTTACAGGTAGGGCATCCACACGGGACACAACTACCTATCACATCTATGATGAAGGATCCCTTCAGATTGCAGTGGAAGATGTCAAGCGAACGCATTGTACATTGATTATTTAACCTGATTGTATGGAGCGGGATACGTTGGTTGTAGGACGCAGAAACTTACACGAACATTATTCAACTTGGTTGAACGAACGTTGTTCTAATAAAATAAACAGTAGTGTCCTAACCCATGTGACTAACATAAATAACCGAGTGAAACTCGAGGATACGTTCTCAGTTGTTGCACCGTTGCTCGCTGCGAAGACTGTTTTACTTTTACTTTTGTGCGACTATCTCCTCTGAATGAGTCGGCCTCAATGAAGAGTCTTGGGAATTTGGGTACAAAGCGGCGTACCCAGCACCACTCGGCGAAGACTGTTGGAACATCTTGAGGACAGCTGAGTCGATTGCTATAAACATCTTTAAACCAAACCTCTTCTTCCAAAAATCAATAGTTTTCAGTATCATTTTGGCCACCATCAGCGCATACTGCACCGGTTTATGTAATTTTGTGACATTCCCTTTGATTTGAAATATCGAAAAGATTATCTTTCGCTTTAATCAAGTTTGCTATAATTGTCATGTTATGTGAGCAGAGATACTACGAAGTAGTCCATACCTCGTCTGGATAACAATCTCTGTTCTCGACCAAAGCCTTTTTACAAACGAATTTTTTATAAGGCAGTGGATTGGGACTGACCTCTATACATTGACTTTACTGCAAGCTGCTTTTTGCGCAATGCTGCTCTTTGCGCATTTTCTTTTACATAGTCCGTTTGCCTGCTTTCCCTTTTTCACGCGTTTGCTTATCTGATTTTCCTGCTTCATATTGCTTGGCAATTTGTATGGCTCCAGACTTGTGGTTCATGATGATGATAATGATGCTAAGCGGCTGTGCTGCTTTCGGAAGGCCCTCACCCACCGCGATACACAAATCATCGCGCTACGTTATGTTTATGTTTCAGCACTCGTGGTACACCTCGAATCTAAACCCATCCGTAATTGACCACAGTGTTAAAAAGGCAGATGTCCATGCTCCGTGACTTCCTACCGTCTACAGCTTTTATAGATAGAAACTCGAATGGTAATCTGTCTACAAAAATATTGCGTCAGACCAAGCGCATAGGCTGCTGCGTTATCAATGTAGTTGTCAATGAAAATGAATGAAATACACGCTAATTCAATTTAACGGTTTTTCATGGACTTTTCTGTTTCTTTTCTGTATTGCTCTGTTGATACCCAGAGGACACCAGTCAGTATAGCTCGATTATTCATTGAGATACATAAATCATCGCACCAGATCAAGGTCCAGTCTAGGTGATGTGAATATGGACATGCAAACACTTGCTCTAAACCCCAACTCTAAAGTAATCATGGCTACATGATTACTATTCAGAAAGGCTGAATTATTGTCTCTCACAATACAAATAAGCCTTTTCGTATGAGGAGGCAATTAGAGCAAAACGTTTTACACACAACTCAAAATTAATCCTTCTTTACAGTGTTAATTTTTACATTTTTCAAATCTAACAGTACAATTCGCGTGTATGAACTTTGCAGCATATTCTTTTTTTACTGTAGATTACGTAATCCAAAATGCATACTATTCTAATGGTTGCGGAGAAACCTTCGTTGGCAGAATCAATAGCGAAATCTCTTTCAGGGAATCGTTCACATTCACGTCGAGGCTCCAACAACGCGTGTTCCATTCATGAATGGAACGGTACGTTTCATGGTCAGCAAGTGTACTTCAAAATGACATCCGTGTGTGGCCATGTGTTGACCACCGATTTTCCAAGTCGTTACAATAACTGGGATAGTGTTGATTCGGTAAGCTTCATTTAAAAATTAAACATGCTAGGCGGAACTGTTTGCTGCTCCTATTGAGAAAAAAGAAGCCAATCCAAAATTGAAAATGGTAGACTTTCTAAGACACGAAGTCAGAATCATCTTTCTAAATTTCAAATCAGGCTAAGAATACGAATACGTTAATTCTTTGGCTGGATTGTGACAAGGAAGGTGAAAACATATGTTTTGAAGTTATCGATTGTGTATACGATGTAATGCTTCCACCGGTACGTCCTTTTTCATCGTAAACTAATTATATTGCTTGTTTGTCTAAACGAATTTTACCGAAAATGTCTTTTATTTTAATCGTTTTTCCCATTTTTATGCGTTTATGTTCAATACATAGTTTTCGTGGACATTTTTTGATGTCTGCTCAACAGACGCGCCCGTCTGATACTCTATTATTGGAAGGGGTGCACAGTTAAACGACGCTCTTAACTTAACCGTTATACTTTTTCGTCTGAACTGAGCAACTTCCGTAAATTTATAGATAAATTCTGAGACTTTTGAACCGCGCACTTTAACTGCTTTCTTTCATATTACTGCTTGTAAATTAAATGTAGTAATTGGTTCCAGTATTTTAATACACATTCTACCTGTGTGGATTATTCTCTAAATTGTTTGTCATTAGATTGTTTCTGTGCGATGATGAGTACATCCGGGGCAAATATTTTGACTGTTATTAAAACGTAGGGATTGCTTCACCACCGAGGAAAATTGTGTGAGAATGATACAACATTTTATCCTCACCTTATTGTGATATCGTAGGTTTTACTCACACCGTCAATACTGCTATTTATGTCTTCGGTACGGTATTTCCTTACAGGAACGTAGGGCCTCGGGTTACATCATTTTACACTCAATTCTCTAGTATAGTATTTCCTGTGAGCAGTAGGAAATGGTATACTTATTATGCTTTTCTAAAAATTCACGAACTTCCTGCTCTATCAGGGAATAAAACTTAAGCCCACCATCACCCTACCGCTTACTCAAAACTGTCTTAGACGCATTACTTCCCATCGAAAATCGCATATTCATGATTAGTCGTTGTGATTTCGTACCGGTATATGATGTTTCTTAGTTTCAATCATTTGTAACGCTTTATTTCACCACCGTCATCATTATCACGGGCACCGGCCTGAAGTACACGGCTCCATACAACTTGCGGTGTAATACACTGGTAAGCAAGACATGTAATTAAACAGTAAAATATATTCATGGTGGATGTAAGCAACACCTTATATTGGCGTTTTGTTTGACAAATATGTAACGCAAATTAAATTAAGGTGCTGCTACTGACTGGTTTGCAGCCACAGTATGCTTTGTTTAATAACTTATAAAAAAGGTAGATGAACATATGTATTGTGCTGCTCACGTCCCCATCCCTTACACACCACTACCGGTTTCTGGCTGTTTGCCGTCATCAGGTGGAGACAGTAAGATCAGGTTCAGTGAGCCTTGAAACAGTGGAACATATTTCTAGAAGTGTATTTCTATTGATAATATATATCATTTATTATTATATGAGATCAACTGACTTCATTTCGTTTAGTGGTCTTCGACGCTGGTATTCACTTAATTCACTTTGGTTCATTTTTATGACATGCAACGCAGGTTACCAACCTCGGCATTTGATTACATATAACTGGAAACATTTCGCTTTCGCCTATATGGACAGCGAGGCTATCCTGATTAATTAATCGAAAATGCTCAAATCACGTTGGACAGGAGCTGTAGCAATGAACTGCTTATTGCTCAATCCGAAAATCCCGTCGTTGATTTTTGTCTCGCTGTATTGCTGTGTACACATGCATACATCTCATTTCTTATTAGCTACTGACTTACGCATTACCTTTTTTGTTCTATAGAAACAAATATTTCGCGCTCACTTCAGTGCGGTAACTGATCAAGAATTGAGCCAAGCAATGCGCACCCTGCGTAGTCCGAATAAAAATGAAGCGCTATCGGTTGACGCACGCCAAGAATTGGATTTGAGAATTGGCTGTGCCTTCACCAGATTTCAGACCAAGTTTTTTCAAGTAATTTATATTATGCACTATGCTTTTGACTCTCGGAATTCCAGTCCAACTCTACTCATTTTATTGTGTTGTATGTTTACACGTTTGTACTGGCCAACTGTGAACATTATGGTCTGGCTTAGCTGGGTTTTTCGTGGTGGCTTCTTCTAGTTTCACGAACGTTTACTTTTGCTGTACTCATTCACCGTAACGTAACACCGCACTATATTGATTGTCACCACTAATGAGTTGCGTGGGAGAACATATTACAATCGTTTTACCGTCTTCAATTATTTAAATCTAGGCTTTAATCAAACTGATTGTATCTCAGATCACATGAACTCTATGATTGTGCTGCACTTTGTCTGACTCCACAGTTCGATTTCATCCATCTGATACATCTATATCATGCCGTATCATTTTTTTCAAATTGCATTCTTTTCTCTGTGATTTCGGGTACTGTGTATTTTACATCGGATTAGCATGGCATGCCTGTCTGATCTGAGCTTTTATGTATTCAGATTGTGTTATGCTTGCTCCACGCCAACATACCATTCAGTGTATACACTGCTACCTTGCTAGCAATTTGACAGTATTCCAAGACCGCGATGTGTTATTTTTCATCTATTTGTTTTCTTTTCTAATCTCGGGAGCCTGACATTATCGTTGTCCAACTGTAAATTGCCTGCGCATGTTTTAACTCAAAAGTCCAGTGTTTCTGCACCATCCCAACGGCCGTACATTTGTCGTGTTGCTGTCGGTTTGCTTGCATTAGATAAATAGAGTGATTTTTGTAACAACACTAAACTTTTCTTTTTATAATCTTATCTGCTGAGTCTTATCAAATTTTAATCTAATTATGGAAGCGTACGCATCCTTTGCACATGCACTCCACTGAAGTCACTAACGTGCTTCATTTCAAGCATCAGCTGAATTGAATGCAATGTCTGGACCAGTACTCGAAGGTCGGCTTGGCCACTTTAATTTGACAGCAGATTCAAAGTTTCAATTCTTTCGAACCAACCTCGGTTCTTATAGCTTCGCACTGTTACTCAGCATTCTGTATGTATGTATGCATGGAATCACAAACCTGATCCAGGCAGTGTCGCACAGCTAGTGATTGCGCGTAGGCTGATATATTGTAAGGTTGCCCAGGCCTAGACTCAACACTCGCGGTCAAGTTTATTCAATCTAGTACATAGTAAACCGTCGGTGAACGACTTGTAGTCGTGGATTGCCTCCTGTCTGTTTAATTTACGATTGATGCTTCCCACTAATCGACCGAATTAAGAATTCGAGGCGGTCTCGTAGCCACGCTTTTCATATTTTATCTAATAGTTATAAAGCCTTTATAGAATGCGGTGCATGACAGGCCGCGATAAAGCCCAAACGTTTTTGTCTATGTGAAACGGTGGTGTTTGTATTCATAAAAGATTTCTGTTTAGCCACATGTTCCGCGTACGTTCGGATAGTGTCGAGCCACCACATCGACTAAAACTTTGTCAAAGGATTTGTTCAGGCTGTTTATTTTTGCATAACCCGTCCACCCAATGACTGTCTGTTATTAAATACAATTGGCTAAAATATTATGGCGCTGTTCTCAGAATGACGCGATTGTTTGAAACTAAATGTAGTTTTATTGAATTGGTCTTTAGTTGAAGGACTTATTTTGATGTACTTTTACGTGGAAATCTTTAGTAAAAGGTGAAAGATTCGTCCTCAAATGAGGAGATACCAGAGTGCTGTACCTCCGTGCTGTGCAGCTAGCACCGTGCTAAATCTATTAGCCACCGGTATTGAGCTGCATGCGAATACACACTGGAGTCTCACTGTTATTGCTATTTCCCGTCCCAATATCTACCTGAGCCTGGGCAACCTGACAATATCTTAGCCCATGTGCAGTCTTTGGCTTTGTGGCAATTTGCCTGGATCACGCTTGTGCTTCCATACTTTGGTCGATCTAATGGTACTCATACTTTATTTGAAATATTTGTTGCAAATACCGTATCATTATTCTTACCGGTTTTACTTGATATTCGGGTATCATTATTTATATCCATATCACGTGGTCTATCTGTCTGGTCACGTGCAATTTGTAACACTGGGACTTTGGTTCGAGTTTTTCCTTATCATCTCTAATCACTGTCACAAGCGACACATAATGTGTTCAATTAATCGGACTGAAAGTTAGCAACCATAGTATAATGACGACGCAACTAAACAAGTTGCGTTTGTATGCCACTGTTGGGTAAGGTTGGTACGACCAACCTGTTCAATCACATAAGCCCCCACTCGTGTAGACTGTGTTTAAAACCCATGACCATGACGCAACTATTTGTTTAAATTTTAACTCGTCCTGATTGAATGTATAATTATCCCGTTTTTTTCCTCAGGGCAAATACGGTAACCTCAACAGCAACCTGATTTCTTACGGTCCTTGTCAAACTCCAACTTTGGGGTTTTGTGTGAAACGCCACGATCGTATTCAGTCGTTCAAACCTGAAACATTTTGGCGCATCAAGGCCTTGGTTAGTTTTTCTCGTGGTTTATTTAATTCGGCTGTTGATTGCATTGGTCCTTTTACCTCAAAGGTTTTCTGTGTGGCGGTACAATTGATATAGGCTCACCCACCGGAAAGCTGTTAGGCCGTTGTTGTTGATTCCCCGACTAATCCTTAAGTCACTTTACTCGTTCGCTACACGTAATTGAATGAATGTTTAATTCGAGGTGTAGGTACCCCATCTCAGTCTGTCTCTGTCGAATCTTCTTGAGGTTCGCTCTTTTTTAGGTTGTCATGATTGTATGACAATCAAGCACTCGGTACTTTCTACCGATGTGATTCTGTCCGTCATAGTGACATTATTCTCTGTACCGAATCGAAGCAGTACCTTTCCGATTGATGGCTCCATATTTCTGCTTCTCTTCAATAGCTCTCCGTGAAAAATTCGGGTCCTTTGGAGCTCACATGGAGTCGTGGTCGATTGTTTGACAAGGAAGTGGCCACAACGTTTCTCAATCGCATAAAATCCGCTTCCAGTGCAGAGTAAGTCAAGCTTGTATCATCGTGTTTCACGTGAAGAACGATTTGCTAGCGTATGCTTTCCGATGTTCTTTCAGATTAGTTGACGCTTCTCATTGTTCTCGCTCGCACCTGTTGCTTAAAATATCAATGGTTTTGATTGCGCTCGTTTTATAATCAGGATGAAATAAGAAGTGCACTACCAATGATGGCTTTTACCAAATAAAATCCCCACTTTCAGTGATACCCATCAATCAACTGTTGTATCGTTTTTTTGTCTTGCACCATTTCCATGATAGAGTTATACAAGTCACTCGGAAAGAGAAGTCGAAACCTAGGCCGCTGGGATTGAACACCGTGGAGATGTTGCGTACGGCCAGCTCGTATCTAGGCATCGGACCTCATACCACGATGAGTGTGGCCGAAAAGTTGTACATTTCCGGCTATATCAATTATCCACGAACCGAGACAACCACATATCCAAGCACGTTTGACCTTCGTGGCCTGGTTAGTCAGCAGGTGAGCGACGTGTGTTTATTGCGTCTCTTTAGAAAGTGACGTCATGATGCGTGGTTTTTTGGATTAATTGTTTATTTATAAGTGAAATGGTTGACTAGCTTCGTGATACTTGTGATCTGTTTGTCATGTAGTATAGCCTTTCCATCTACACTGTTCTATTAGATTGTCTACATCTCAGCGTTTTGCTTGCAGTGATATTCGTATGCGTCTGAAATCAAAAGCCATGTGATATTGTCAGGTTTCCCGGTTCTAAACAAGCAACAATGGTGGTGACACTCCAGTGTATTTCCCTACGCAAATCAATATAGAATGGTGCTACGTGTGCAGGACAGAAGTATTGCACATCCGTGCATTAATGCAAAAAGATGGGGCATCGAGCCATCATGACTTCTTTAAACGCAGCTTTCGAATGCGGTAATACTTGCGTTGGCCGTAAATCGTAAGCGCTTTTGTTGCAACATTTTCACCAACTTGCTACTTAGCAAGGCAAGGCAAGTTGAGAGACAATAATATCCTTATGTTATTGCACTCTGGCATAACATGAAGCATATTGCAATATGCCCACAACTTGTCTCTATCTCTACTGACTAACCGATTCACTCCCATTCCACACGGATTCCAAATTTCGCTCACCTATGCTCAGCATGCAACCAATTGCTTCCATATAGATTGTTACGTTTATGTCTTCCCGGTTCGTTTTTCTGTGCTCCCGAACAAGGTCGAAAATACTTTCCGCTTTGTGACACTTATCCCGAATGTGTCATAAACTTCCTACTGACTACTATAGTTCTCTATATTTTTTAGGCGAAACATCCAGTTTGGGGTCCTATCGCACGGGAATTGCTGAACTCCGGGCTTACCCCTCCTCGTAAAGGACATGATGCTGGAGACCATCCTCCGATCGCTCCGATGCGACTGGCTTTACCTGAAGAACTGGGCCACGATGCCACTCGGCTGTACGAATTTATTGCTCAGCACTTTCTCGCCACGGTGAGATTTTCTCCACGTTCCTCCTTCTACTCGTTCACCCTTCTTATCCATATTTCCGTAGTTTCCTTCGACTTGTGTTTACGCTCCACTCAAATCTACATTTTTGGCGCAGTACTAGGTTTATTTGCACTCGATCTCATTTTCTAGGTGATGCCGGATTGTCGTTACGAATCGACCCAGATTTTGTTGTCTGTCAACGGGATGGAACAGTTCACCGTGTCAGGGACCCGTATGTTAGACCCCGGTTTCACTCGCATATTGACTCGACAGGCAGTCGATGACAAATCCATACCGGAAGCTTTACTAATTCGTGGTGCACAGATCCCGTTGTCGGGTGAACCGACACTAGTCGAAGGTCAGACCAGTCCTCCGGACTTCCTGACCGAAGCAGAATTGATTACCGCAATGGAGACGCACGGGATTGGCACGGATGCTTCGATACCCACTCATATTGAGAATATTGTTCAGCGAGGTTTTGTGCAAGTAAGTTCATTTCAATAACTGACAATTTGACTGAACTTGGCTACATGTGGGAATTGTGCGTATTAATCATATTTTATTACATCATCAGAGCGAACTAAAAAAATTCAATCTGTGCCGTCTTCAAGCACTGCTCGAGGACATTCGAGCCATGGCTAGACGGTCTTTAATTGAGTAGGTCATCATCGGGATGCCGACATTTAATGTACGCTCCATAGACGTTTGCAAGCCAAGTCTAAGCGATTTTTGGAGAATATGCTGTTTATGATTGTGACTACTCATCCGTGGCAAGCCCATCAAACTATTCACAAAGTTGATCATGACGGTGGAAGCACTGGACTCGATTTTCGCTCTTATTTGTGCTCATCAGCAGTGCATATCCTCCGCTTCGGGTGGGATTCGAACCCCCGACCATAGCCATTGCAGTCCCACGCCTTATAACCTTGGCTACCATCCACCGTTTAATCGATCGAAATTAATCGTTTATGAGTTTTACTCCAGACTGGCACATTTGAGTAGCTTTGTTTACCTGACCAGTCCCGAAGGATCCAGCAACATCTGCCGTGGTCGCCAAACCGAACAGATATCCGTGTCCTGTCTTCCCGTCGGATACAGCTAACACCGATTAGATCTGATGGGCACTGTTGTTTAAGCGATTTTTGGAAGCATTACGGATCGTCGTCTTCAACTTTGTGAATAGTTCGATGGGCTTGGCATGGATGAGTAGTCACAAATAAGTTCAAGTCTGATCATAGGAATAAGTCATCAACTGTTGCTGGTAGATCAAAAACTCTGGTAGCATAAACCTCAGACTTTGTTTATTCCATAGCGCGCATTCCGCTTTCGTTGACACGTAGTTACCCTCCTTAACTCGTCATGTACACACTGTTCTGTGTTCATGCTTTGAAACAGTTTGCTTTCTTGTATGCACGATCAGTATGAGTATGACGTTTGAGCCATTATCCCAATCTGTTGGTCTATAACCATTTGTTCTCAAACTGCACCCGACCTTGGTTTTCCCATCGTTTCGTTTCAGCTCATATCTGGTCGGAGATTGCAACCCACTCCGCTGGGGATTGTGTTGGTGCATGGTTATCAAGCGATCGACCCTGAATTGGTCCTACCGCATACGCGTAAGGCAGTAGAGGAACAGCTGAATTTTATTGCCCATGGGAAGGCTCAGTTTGAGCAAGTGTTGCAGTTTGTGCTGGCTATATTTGTGGCAAAATATCGTCACTTTATCGAACACGTGAGCGCAATGGATCAATTGTTCGAGGTATCATTTTCTACGCTAGCTGAATCTGGTAAACCTTTTTCTAGGTGAGTGTGGTTTTATTTTTTAATTTATCTCGTTGTTGAAAGCATAATCGGGGAGGCTGTCTCCTCGTTTTCTTCTTCTTCCTATAATGATGTCTTGTTCGAGTTCATGTGCTTCTTTTCAGGTGTGGAAAATGTCATCGCTACTTAAAGCTGATCGACACTCGCCCACAACGTTTACACTGCACGATTTGCAGCGAAACCCACCCTCTTCCACAACAAGGAACTGTTCGCCTATACAAAGAGTTGCGTTGCCCGTTGGATGATTTCGAGTTATTACTGTGGTCTAAGGGTAGCAAGGGAAAGGTCAGTTTTGTTTGCGATCGGTCTATTTTCGTTTGTTCACTGTTGCGTTGCTGCAACATTTGGCGTCAATTTTCCTCCTCATGTTTTGAAAATTCAGCCAGAGGTCAACCGCGTTCATTCACCTTTAGCATGATCAGCAAATTGGAACGAAGAATTCATTATAATGATTATCATTTTGTGTTCATTGTCGCCTTTATTCTCTATTTCTCATATCTGTCTAGGCCTGGGCAACCTGACAGTAATATCGCCCACGTGCAGTCTCTGACTGTACGGCACTTTGCCTGGATCAGGCTTGTGCTTTCATACCATCATACCATACCATTGTCGCCTTCCGTGTAACGTAAGCTGGTGCTTGCTTTTGAAATGAAGTGTATGTACGGGATATTATCGTTCGCTTTCTCTAAATGCATCTGTTTGTAGGCCGATTTCTTTTCACATAGCTCCCAATCTTTATATATTGATACGGAATAATGCCGTACTTACCTCCAGTTGTAGAAATTTCTTTTCTCCCATGTTAGACTCAGTCAATCGTTTCAATTCATTTCTGCCCCGCTCCTTTTAAGTGAGCGGTGTGGGTTAAAATCCACCGCTCTTTGTCCTAACCCTTGTCCCCAGACTTCTGAACACGATACTGCCACTTAATGCGAGCACGTGGGCTAAGGCGGCTGACAATATCTTGACCCACGAGCAGTCTATGACTGGTTCCACGCTTGTGACTTCATAGTTAACGCTAGCTATCCTTCGCAGATAATGAGCTTCATAAATAGAAAGGCGGCAGACATCTTTCGTGACGATAGAGTAGTTTAGCACGCACGACTGCATTTTACGATCGACCTTCATTCTGGAGCGAAACATCGCGTTCTGTCGCCATAAATGGCTAAGATTAGCAAACATTTGACCTGCTTTGGCTACACGCTGTGCGATCTAGTCCTCGACACAGACGCCTAGTGTAGTCAATTCGTATTACTATGTTGTCTGTACTGGGATTTTCGTTTTGTGTATTTAGTTTTGTCTTCGTCATCCAATAAAACTGTCGTCGATATGGAATTAACGCTACCTTTATCCATATTCTACGTGTCTACTTAGGTCTGGGTAATCGTGAAACCTTGTGTGGACCACGTACATTCTATAACTGCAGCATTTCGCTCCATTCTGGACTTGTGGTTTTGCATATCAACGCTTTGCGTTTGTTTGGGTATCAATTCAATTCAATTCCAATTCACTTGTTTGTGGTTAAATACAATTTAATACTGCATTAATGATATTTTATACATGGTGGATCACTTTAAATTTCTGTCATGTTGTTCTGCTCTCTCCATCGCCACACAGAACGTTGTTTTCTGTCCTTATTGCTACACGCACCCACCATTCGCGACCATGCCCAAGGGTTCCGGATGTTGCATGTGCCCGCATCCCACATGTCCTCTATCGATGGAATCACGTTCGGTCGATGCGTGTCCCGTGTGTCATACTGGACTCTTGATTCTGGACGATTCGTCGGCACCGAAGTACCGACTAAACTGTAACAGGTAGGCATTCTGCACTGTCGATTTCAAACATGTTTTAATCGAAGGCAAACTTTCCCTGACGAAGAATTTCGGTCTATCGAATCGATATGGTTCACTCGGGATAATGCTACCAACTTGTTTCTATTGATTTAACATTCCTCTTGTTTTTCCTTACATCGGAGTGTAACCTCCTCCACATGGCCAATGATCATCACTTGCACTGGGATCGGACCTCAACATGATCCATCGATGCTTTTGGGTAGTCAGTAGTGTAAATATCAATCGATAAAGATCGTGAGAACTCCGGTTTGATCTACTGTTTCGAATGCCTGATTTTTAGATAAAAACTATGGACGCGAACTTCGAGCGGTCTCCTGTCTAGGCAAGGACGTCTTTGTAGTATCCTATTCCACTTAACTTTATAATAAAAAAGTTATTCCCGTTGTGCATCGGTCAGTGACGATTGATTTGTTTGTTTGTTGCGAACATAATCGTCATCATCATCAAGGACAGCATTACACCAGTAGCGGGTTGTTGTCGTTGTTGGCCTCCTTCGGTATATGACGACCATGGATGTACAGCACAATCGCGTGATTTTCTCACGTTCCATGGCTTTTCGAATGACTAAACAGTCCAATTCGTGAGGAAAAATCTCGTCGCAGCGCCCGCAACGATAGTCAAAACTCGGTTGTATTGCATCAGTTGCACGCCGGCAGCACTATCTGCGTTTAGCAGCCAAGAGCTGTATCTGCTCCTCCTCAGCTTGCAGACAACGCTTTACACAATGCCTCCAATTTCAGCCCTTAAGAGCAAGTTCTTCCCAGCTCGCGGGGTCAATGCCAAGAGCTTTCATATTTCTTTTGCAAACGTCTTTGTACAGCAAGTGCGGTCTGCCCAATGGTCGACTTCCTAGTTGCAACTCACCATAGAGCAGATCTTTCGGAATACGACCATTTTCCATTCTGTAGACATGACCAAGCCAGCGCAGGCGGCGCTGTCGCAATAGAGTGAACATGCTCTGTAGACCAGCTTTTGAAAGCACTTTAGCGTTAGTCACTCTGTCCATGAACGATATGTTCAAGGTACGGCGAATGCTTCGTAGATGGAAAGCATTCAGCTTCCGTTCGTGTCTCGCGTTGATGGTTCAGGTTTTACTGCCATACAGTAAAGCATTTAGTACGCACGAATTGTATACCATCATCTTTGTCTTTACAGTCAACTTGCGGTTACCCTCAAACACGATAGTTCAATCGGCACAAAATTTCAGCTGCTCTCCGTGTCTATAGAGAGGTTATTCGCAACGTTTGAACCAAGATATGTGAAATGATGTACTGGTTCAAGCTGACAGTTTCCAACAGTGATGATTGGAGGCGATACAATCCCTTGGCCAAGGACTTTGGTCTTGCTCATGCTGATTGCTAGCTGAATTCATTGCATGCCGATGAAAAACAGTCCATTAGCGACTGGAGGTTTTCTTGTGAGTGAGCAATAATGACTGCTTCGTCGACAAACAGCGTTGGAGCAAGAATACACCCTTGTTTGATGCCTCGGCGTATTTACAAGACTTCTGAACTGAAACCGTTAAAACGGACTCCAGAGAGGAGCGAAATAACGATTTTGTGCAGTTTTGGGGACAGCCTATAAGATCAAGCATTTTGAAAAGACCTTCTCTGCTGGAACTAGTTGAAGCAGTTTATCTCGCACTGTATAAAATGGAGCACAGCTATACCAACGTGCTGACACGGAACGCGGCATTTACTTAAAATGAGCGGTGTAGTAGTCGAAGAAGAACAAGTAGAAACGACATCAACGTCCATTTGGTTCCATGTGTCGTTATCGAAAGATGTAGTTTTGAAATAGGTGCTGGCGGACTTTTCCCATCGATTTACCGTGACCTTGAGATTCTTCCTGCGTCACTGACATCAATTGATTTACCATTAATCAAAGTTAATAATTCGTAGCTTTCGGATTGTTTTTTTTATTTAAATTCAAATTTAGGTGTAGTGTTGTCTGGTAGTATGGTATAGAATTAGTCTGGGATAACACTTGACTAGATGTGTTAATGGAATTGAACCAAGTCGAATCGGAACTAAAAAGAACCCACTTGAGTCAAAAACAAAAGACCACCAGTTCCAGAAATTTTATTCGATGTTAAAATCGTCTATTTGCAATATGAATGAGCATTAGACTAGTGATAAAATGCATTACTGACATGTAATTCACCCGTTATAAACCAAGTAAGCGTTGAAAGTGAATTGGGGAGGACTTGCTCTTGACTGCTCTCTTTGGACCAACCTTGTTCAGCGCCATTTCCAAGCTGTAGAAGAGCAGATACTGCTCTCGACTCTGAATCGTAGATCACGCTGTCAGCATGCAGTTGCCACCGACCGGCCGAGTACTACCTGTCGCCGTGGGTGCTGCCGGAAAGAGATTGTTGCACGCGAATCGAAAAGCTGCGGAGCATGAGACAGTCATGCGCTTGTGATGGTCGGCGTCGACAACATGTGGTATAACGAGAAAAGCTTGTCGTTTTATAAAATGTTCTCATACTGATGTCGCCCCCGTGCATAGGTTGCTTCTGTCTATTTAAATCATGATCTGTAATATTCACGATGCTCTGTGTTGGCTATGCTTTTTCTGGGTTTTTCTCTTTTTTTCTGTGTCCATTACACCCTGAATATTCGAGTTCGCTGAATATGCTTGTTTAAACCACCCATCAAACTTGAACCCGTTTGGTTACAGATGCAACGCCGTTTTACTCGTTTCGGATGCGGTTAAGCATATTTCTATAGGGAAAACATCGTGTCCAAATTGCTCCGCAATGCACTTGACCATCAAAGTAGATCCGGTGAGCACGTGGGTCTCATTTTGTTTGCTTGCGTTTATTTTCATGTGTGCATTCTACAGTCACTATTGCGCTGTATACCCCTCTACTCATATAAAATGTGATAACACTTTAGCCCTATTGCGAGCCATTTCTGTTCTGTATTTTGCCTGATTTGATACGCATACATACATTCGGTTTATACTGTGTTTTGGATCATTTTCAGTCGGCGTCTCGCGGTATTTTCTCTTTTTAATGCGTCTAAATGTTTTAGAAACATTACTTTTACAACAGTAAATCGAAAGAAAAATCCCACCTGGGTTCTGTCAAAGCGACACACAATCAAGTAGGTCGTTCCTAGATTGGTACAGTGTTGCGTTTCCCTGATCTAGAAACAGTCAGTAATAGCAATGAGGCCACAGCCATTTTTCTTGTTACAGTCGTCCATTAGTGAGAGTCAACATGGCTTATATTGTGTGAACGGGCAGTACGGATCAGTTGGTCTACCTATGCAGCGCTGCTGGAACTTTTCCAAAATCAGTTTAAACTGGACGACCACAACAGCTGTTGCTGGCTCGTTCTCGATCGGTCGGGCATATGACGCTACTCAAACGCGCCAGTCTGAAGAAACACTCGTGAATGCTCAATCGCTATCGGTCAAACGGTTGGCGGTAGCGGCGTGGACTCAATTCTGATGGTCGTGGTTTCGAATCCGATCCGAGACAGAGGATGTGCACTGGTGTTGAGTTCAAACAAGAGCGAAACTCGAGTCCAGTGTTTCGTACGTGGACCGTTGTGATCAACTTTGTGAATATTTCAAAGGACGTGGTACTGATGAGTAGTCGCTAAACAAATAAAACCTTAACTTAATGGTTGTCCGTTGTTACGCTGGGAGATCTACCGTGTGGATCTCTTCCCCGTTTACCTTGTTTACCGCATATAGACTAGCTCTCATGATTTCTAATGCCTCGACTTACAGGCGTTTAATATTAATCTAAATGCTACGCCGCAGTATGGTATGGTATGAAAGCACAAGCCTGATCCAGCAAATTGCCGCACAGTCAGCGAATGCACGTGGGCGAAGATACTGTCAATTTGCCCAGGCCTAGACAGATATGAGAAAGCAAAAAGAAAAGGAAATGGTAGTGAGACTTCAGCCTGTTTCAGCATGCAGCCAATCAATTTAGCACGGTGTTAGCCGCACAGCACAAAGTACTGTAGATTGCACATCCGTGGTACGCCACAGTACATCTGCACTTTCAAGATCCACTCTGACCTGTGTCCAACACATGTTCAGATAAACCTGATGGTTTGGTTAGAGACTGATAAGTTGTTTCATTTTGTTGACGTTTCTGTATGCGATTTTTTGTGTTCTTTAATCTAAGGTTTATGCCAAAATTATACTACTATGCACACATCGGAACAATCTTTACATGGTATGGTATGAAAGCACAAGGCTGATGCAGGAAAATTGCCGCACAGTCAAAGACTGCACGTGGTCTAAGATACCGTCGGGTTGCCCAGGCCTAGACAGATATGAGGAAGATGAGCTATGCAAAGGTGACTTATTCTCGAGATGTACCAAGGCCAGACGAAAGGTTCTAACCCTACACGCCACCCGTATTGACGTTTCATTTACGATTCTACTTATCGCTTCACAAATCACTTTGACATGCGGTATGCATGCCGTAGTTCACTAGATTTTCTCTGTTTTTGTATTTTATATTTAATTAATGCCTCAAACGTTCGTAAGATGGCTTCTTGATGAACACGTTTCCTTTCTAGATCGTGAGTGTACTTAAAATGGTCGATGTTATCGATCTGAAGGCCTCTTTAGGATGAGCCAACTTGTAGTTTATGACGCCATTCATGTCGATCGGTTTGCAGTAAACTGACATTTTTACTTCATCATTCACCCTTCGTACCCTGCAGTCAAGAAAAGAAACCGTTCCTGTAGTGCATTCCACATATTTTCTAACTATAATTCGTGGATCTAATTTGTTCAAGTAATCACGAAACGCAATTTGGACTTACTATTTTCAATGCTGAATATGTGCCAACACTAGGGATATAAACCAATCCATTGTCAATCCCTCTTTCTATCTATATAACTGCCCGCTTACCAACAAGTGGTTCATATTCAAGCGGATTAGCACCTTTATTTCGAGATGCGAAACGCTTAAATTTGTACGATCTATTAAACTGGTGTTTGCTTCCTATGCCCGTCTCGCTATTTGTATGACGCTGATGTCAACATTCGTAACCAAAGCACTCACATCCAAGCCGATCGTAAGCTCGTTGTCTTTTATAAATGCCAATTTTATGCGTCCTACAAAGTCATTTACTTTACAGACAGTGGTTTCCAGTCATTGAATAAACCTATTAAATAACTTTGCTTGTTTTCCCTTACCAAGAAGTGGGTTGCGTTTTTCGATTTATCAAATCTTTCTTTCATCGTATGAACAATCAGCTCTCGTATGAGAATGAGATTTATATAATGCCTCGTTACAGACCAAACTGTCTGCTACGTCGACCGACTCTGCGAATCCTCCCAAATCTACTTACTCTGAGTGTGTTTTCTGTTCGGAACTGCTCTGCAATTTGTTCCAACTTGTTCAAAGCCGGGACGAGGCGCAGCGTGGTGGTTTCAAGAGAGGGTTCCGATCAGCTGGGCGGCGTGGAGGCGGCCGTCGTGTATCTCGCTCAGGTGCCAGATGAACCCCAGAGCGTCTGGGTGAATTTCCAAAAGCCAAGGATTTGTCGTGCTTTTGTAATCTTTTACACAATATATTTTTTCTTTCTGCTCTTCTTCTTTTCGCGTTCCCAAGTGTAGTTTGTTCAACTAAAACCAGTACCATAAGAGCTCTCTTTATATTTCTGTGCGTGTGTGCTTTATGTATTATTGTTTTCTACTAGCTTCTTGTCTTAATCCTGACAGATGTTCTGTTGTAGCCGCTCTGTGTATAATTCATTTCATTCGAGTTCTATAAATGACATCCGATATCACGACTTAAGTCCGCTACTCAGCAGACATCTTTGTATAACCTCAAATCTCATTTCTATTCATTTGTCATTCATTGGCGCCATCTGGATAGATATCGGTAGCATCTTGGCTCTTTTTTGTCACTGCTCTGCTCTGTCATTCAAAGGCGCTTCTCATCATCATTCGTTTCTATGATCCTTCAGCGAATGAGATTAATTTAACCTCCTAAATATTTGGATAAAGATCAGCGAACAACATATATACGTTTTGATTGTACGGAAAGATTTTAATTGCCAATGTCTTCTTCAAATTGGAAACTGCTTCGGTTTGGTCTACCGGCGACATCGCGATACATCAAGTGTTATAATGAAAGTAACTGAAAGTTTAGCCACCACAACTCTTTGATATTTTGCTGTTTCGGTGTCCATGTGAAGATTTTCAGACGGGCGCTGCAAAATCTTCATTGTTCAAAATATACTAAAAGTGCACTACCTTTAAAGCATAAAGTGCTCTTTGTTCACGTAGAAATTTGTTAAGAAATGGGTAAAAAACAGCAAGACTAATTAATCAAAAATCCTCATATGCACGCATTTCCATTACACACACCACTTTCGGTTTCGTGCTGTTTGTACTCATTCGACATGGACAGTTCTATAAGGATCCGCATGCATTTAAACAATATAGTAATGGTAAACAAGATTGGTGATAGTAAAAGTGTGTCGAAAATTAATAATATCCTCCACCATGCAAAAACTTTACACTCTGATCTATTCACATCATTTTGCTCAGTAATTTTATATAGAGATTTGTACATTTCTCAAGTTTAATAGAAAACGCGCATGACATTTTATAAGTGGATTCTTTCCTGTCGAGTTTATTATTCCATGTGCACACTTCAATGATGGTACGCGATGTTACTCTCTGAACAGCGAATAAGTAAAACTGTTTCGGCTTACAGTCTTCAACTCTGATCGTATTTTCTTTTTTAGGAATATTACTTTTCGTATTTGAATGTCGTCTTCAACTCAGAGTGAAACACCTTCAGTGTTTCTGCTAGCCGAAACACTCGTGTTTCAGCAAATCAATCGCCTTGACTATTCGAAGAAGCAGCTGACCAAATTGAGACGCTTTGTTCGGCTCTACGCGAATGAGATATTCTTTCTTTTCCTGCGCGGTCCACATAAGTAAGTTTCCGTTCGCTGTGTTTACTTGTAGATTCACGAACGGTATCTATCCTGAGCCCAATCGATTTTTCTACAATCAACTGGTGAACAACATCGTCACGGTGCTTCTAGAGCGGCGAGGAGATCTGTCTGTCCGAAAACTCAAGCAACTATTGTCTAGCCTTGATTTAGGTATCGTTGACTTCCTGGAAATTCAATTTCATTTCTTTCAGATCGCAATTTGAATGTTTTAATATTGTTGTTACTCATATCAGACATCCAACGGAACTCCTTTGCTTTAGGTACTTTTCATTTACCTGATGAGGTAAGCAAACTTGCAGTTTAACTATTTCAGTCTGAAACACGTATCACATCAGACAATACCACAATCTTCAATTATTCGGCTCCCGAAAAGTAATCACTGTTATTCCTTTATACCTGCTTCAGCTTACCCTATTCACTTGTAAACCATGTCCCAAACAGTCTGGAACCTTCGGTATTTAATCTATTATTGCTCATTTTATAAGACTCCCGAATGGCGTTATAGCAATGGGGATCAATTTCCTTTCGCCAAATCCCTCAAATCTTATTCTCGGATGATATCTGCTCACTCCGGTTCCGACCATCCAATGGCCCTTGGGTGTGCATCGAATATGCCGCTTAGGTGTTTGGACAATAATCGAACCCAGTAAGTCACTACCTAGCATAATACGGAATGTTTAGGATTTTTCAATAGATTTTTTAGTTCAATGGTTTTTGAGACCAAGGATAACTAGCGCGACTCCTTTGTTTTGTCGGGGTTCGAGGGTGGCCTGAAGCTGACTTTGATTCGGCGCCGTACTAACTTGTTGAAGGATTGCCGGTTCTGCTCAAACTGTATCTGCTGCCGTGATTAATGTTCATTGAACGATTACTTATTAACTGCGTCAGTTTTTATATTTATTTCTTATACATATACACCGGAATATATGTGTTTGTTAATCAGTGATTTCTGCGATAGGACAAATAAACCGTGATTCAACGAAGTGCTACGCATGTTGATAAATACCTTTTGTGATCTAGAACGTTGTCATTTGTTCTAAATCTGTGTAGATCCGCGATATTTTTATCACGGTTTCCAGAGCACGCTCATGCTTCACTAACTTTTTGTGAGCCAGTATGCAAAGCCACTTGTATTTGACGAAGCCTGAAAAACAGCTTACCCGATGATTGTACCTTACTGTTCTTCATTTACTTGCTGCTACCATTATAATTTTTTCATTATAGGTTCAGAATCCATCACGGTAAACTTTAATTATCGGTGAAAACAGAACTGTTATCTTAGGTTTGTGTTGACCACCCGCTGGTATTCGCAATGTAAATGGGATTGATTTCACGGTTTTTGCCTAACATCCCCTAATATATAACTACGCTGCTGTTGTACGTTTAACATTCATGTACCAACCCGAATGTTGCGCGGATGTGCAATCGTGCAGTATTTCTGTGCTGTGCGGCCAACATCGTGCTAAATTGATTGGCCATCGGTAGTGAGCTACATGCTGAAACACACTAGAGTCTCACTACCATTTCTTTTTTCTTCCTCATATCTGTCTAGGCCTGGGCAAACTGACAGTATCTTAGCCCACGTGCAGTCTCTGACTGTGCGGCACTTTGCCTGGATCAGTCTTGTGCTTTCATACCATACCATACCAACCCGAATCATTTTCTAGGTCTCACTTAGAGGTTCATTTTTTGTTTTTTTCCAGATATTGCATTTCATCACAACAAGTACGTTGTACGCACTTACTGATAGATCGTTTTTAGTCTACTATGCGTAACAATCCAACAATGGATGCTGCCGTCGAAACTGTTCACATCCTCCGCAATGCGTATGACGATCTACCGAACCTTATTCGACACGCAACCGTTAAATCCTTCATACTGGATACCCTTTTTAATCCGTGTCCTTTGCAAAACCATGAATCCAGCGATAACGATAGTTCTTCAAGCCGCTTTTCATGGTCAAAACGTGGTTGGTGAGTTCTTCCATCCATTTTTGGCTTCGTATTCGTTACTTATTCAGCACGAACGTTATTTTTGTGCTTCATTATGACCGCCTGCTATGAGCATCCATCCACGTTTTGCAAGATTTCATACAGGGGAACCTGGCATTATCTCGGGCCATGTGCAATCTATGGTTGTGCGCCACTTTGTCTGGGTTAGGCTTGTGATTTGATGCATACATACATACATGCATACATACATACATACATACATACATACATACATGCATACATACATACATACATACATTCATACATACATACATACACGGAGGCATTTGGATTCAACAGTTACTGCGCTGTTATGCGGATATAAAACCTGGACTCTGAGAAAAGAAGAATTGAGACATCTGTAGCTCTTCGATAATCGCAAGTAAACATGCTTTCGTGGTTAGTCGTGCGTTGCGAAGATACATTCATCGTTTTCCTAAAGTGTTTTCGTTTGCCACTTCTAAATTTTAATGCTGTCTCAGCAAGACGATAATACTCTGACTTTACTCAAACTCCTAATGGTTTTAATAGCTTACCTGGCAGCAGTTAAAGCCTGGTTGGAAGCCACGCGATCAGATATAGCAATGGTTGCTCAGCCTCGGAGATATCGCTCAGAATCGTATTCTTTGATGATCTGATTGTAAGCATCTCGGAGTGTTTGAATAATCCTATGTGTTGTCTACGAAGAAACCTTGTTTTGATGTGTGACAGTGAAAGCCGCGAGGAAGCTGTCGCGTTTATCTCTCTCCACGTATGTTTGATTCGAGGTCTAGGCACTTCTTCCTGGTGTGTTAGTGCTCTTTCTTTTACATATTCCCTAGCTTTCTGAGTCTCATCATTCTCCATCTATTTGGGTATTTTCATCATGTCACAATTGTTTGGCGTTTATGCAATCGATACTGTCTATCGCTGTAATATTGTTCCTCATGATAATTAGCCTACAATGTTGACTTTACGGATGCTGAATAATTAGCGATTTCCTAAAAATGTTGTGCTGATTTCTGATATCACAATGGCAATCAAGGATGTACACATAACAATGTCACCTCATAATCGTCGCTCTTGACAAACCCCAGTTGATCTTCGTTTGCTACCTCCATGCTATCTTAAAAGCTGCCTAAACGTAGTTTCATCGTCGATTGTTTAAACTCTTTTGCTCGTCAACGGATGTGCACCATGTTACCTGTAAGCCGAAACCTCGTCTGCACTCTTGCCTGTGAGGTGTGACATGAACTGAATCGATAAAATATTACCCTCTCAAATGTTGGGTGATTATTTCGAGTAAATACCACGCACTGTCGACCTCGTTATCAAAGATTCGTGATTTCCCTGTAAACCGACTTTAGCGTGTAATATATTGTATATATTCTAATTACGAAAAATGACAGTGTTGTTATCCTCTGCGCTTACACGCCACAATCGGCTTCTGCTGTTTGTCACAATCACTTGAAATTCTCGTAATTACCATTGATTTGATCGGTTCGTTTATCCTGAGGTTAGCGGTGCTAATTTGACTAACATTGACTTCAAAGTACAGCTGTGTTTATAAAAAGCTTTTCATTGCATATATTTAAATGTCACTTACCTGTTTTCTTTTCATGTCTTTGATCATCGAGAGGATCGCGATTTAGATCCCACTGTAATTTGGTATCGCGTAGAAGCTCTGCTTAACGTTGATATCCAGAGATAGCCACGTTTAACGTTCTTGTAGAAGATAGTCGAAAGTGGATAGTTTCATGTGAGTATGCTTGAATTTTCTGGTCAAGAGCTTGTTTGTCCTTGACTTCACATGGGCTGTGGTACTGCATTTTGCCCAGGTTTAGATAGATACGAAAGGGATTCTCGCAGTCAAGCTGTGGCATGCTCGTTACTTGTGGCAATCATTTCAGCAGGATGTTCTTTGCCCGGTACAAATATACCTGTTGCCCAACCTAGTACACGCGTAGTATGAGAACACTTCCCTTCCAATTTCCCGTGTGATTTTTTACCAGTTCGCGCATGTTTCCTTTTCCATGATCGGTTTGTGAATTATCCCTCGAGTTCTCAACGATAGTCACTTAAATTCGTGATATTTCGGGACAATATGAAAGAGTAATAATTATGAGGTCCCAGCTAGATCTCAACGCATGCAAGAAAGGGATTGCAATTTCCACCTGTAGAGTAGACAATGTGCTATATTATATTTTGTTGAATCTCACCAGGTACGATCTGAAACCGAAACTCGCTTCATTCTCACTATCTTTATCTCTTTCCATCTTCTTTTCTTAACCATGTTATCAACTTTGCTTTTCATTTCCTAGTCCTTTACCTGCGAAGGAACTACCATTCCTGACAGAGCAGAAATCTTGGGGTATTTCTGCCTTATTATATATACACCGCAACCGTTCCGGGGCGCGCAAACTGTCGATCGGGAAAGTTTGGCCCGAGCTTGATTGTACAAACCTGCCTCGTGACTTTCGAGCTGAACGTTATTCGTTCTTTCGAGATTTCATGCTACTCAACATGGGCACTTCATCATCACGTTTCGTGTGGTCCCAAATCGATGAACATGCTACAGATCAGATGCTAACGGGACAGTTCACCTTTCAAACCCTCGCCTCCGATGCTATTCATTTGAACGTATCTGACAAGGCCCTGGCGACGCTACTCTCCGAACACCTAAAATTCGGAACACAGTATCGTCAACTTGACTGGCTTCTTCGGGGAATGCCCATCTCAAATCCCATCGGTGATTGGAACCAATGCGTACCGACGTTTGATTGCATGAAGCAGGCGTTGCTTTTACATTTGTCCTCGTACGAAGAGGCTTTGCTACGTATACTCCACGAGCAAGATCAAATTGCGCTGCAATCGGGAATTCTATGCCGACCTTTTGGCCTTTTGGAACTTAACCGACAGCTCTATTCACTCTCATCCGTCATTCGGTAATTACACATGCTGATTTTTTTTCGTTCGGCCAAACATTTTATAATCATAATAATATCACTGTTCTTGGTAATCATTTATAAATCTTGTTATCCTTTGGATGGCTATCGACAACCTAATTCATGTTACTCGGTATCTCTATTTCCATTACCGGATGTGGGCAGTTTGTCCTCTTCATGTTCAGACGGCAATATTAATTCGGTTCAGCGAGTTTTTCTTCTTTTCTGCTTGTAGATTTGTACAAAAACTGCAATCGGAATCACGTCCTCGCTCACTGCATAAGTTTACACCAATGAACACGCGTGAACTAAATTGTTCAAGTAACTCTCATAAAATACACTATTTCAGCACTGTCTACATTCCTATCCTGCCTTGCCTGTCTTTTCAGTTATGTCAAGTAGATGTGTTTCCGTCTACTCAAAATAGCAGAAATACGCAGCGCAACTCGCTTGCGCAGCTGGACCTGAAGCACAATTCTGGGATTAACCGACTTTGGGAACTGTTGTTCATCTCACGAGGTCTTACTTTTGTGAGTGGACTTGTAGACATCGAGGCTGCTTGAACCTTCGCAGTTCATGAACTTCCTATTTACATTATTCGAACCATGTAATTCACCTCCTCAACCACTCTTGTATCGTGCCTTACATTGGAATACATTGTGCACCTATAAAAGAAATTCAGAGTACACCGCTATTTCAGTATTGTTATTAATACACAGGATTTACTTGCTTTAAATATCTTGGTATGTGTGCACGGAAGTACAATCGTACAGTACTTGTGTACTGTGCAGCTAACGTCGTACTAAAATGGTTTTCCGACCATAGTGAGCTGCATGAGGCAACACGCTGGAGTCTCACTGGCATTTCTCCTTTCTTATATCTGTCTAGGTCTGGGCAACCTGACAGTCTCATAGCCCTCGTGCAATCTTTGACTGTGCAACACTTTGTCTGAAT
>JACCGJ010017916.1:0-12456 GCA_013407085.1 Atriophallophorus winterbourni
TCACTGTCATGCATCATAAAAGCTTTACTCGTCACTCCGCTTGACAACATACAAGTTTAAGCAAACACTCCAAGAATATGCTTAGTGCAAGACCGCCATTGAACACGGTTTCGGGACATATCCTGAAGCGTAACTAACCACTGCGATATCTGATCGCGGGGACACCAGCCTGGAAGACGCGCTGCGCCTACTTTGGAAAAGTTACTAGTAAGGGTTTTTAACTGCCTATGCCATGTGACGTTTTGGCCACCCGAGATTTCCGCCCATCTGGATGGCGTTTCATCACGGCGATTACCCAAACATGAGAAGGTACCGTCTAGATCTGTGTAACCGGATAGTATGAAGCCTCTGAAACAGCTGTGTATGTATGAAATCACAAGCCTAGATAAACTGCCACACAAGAATAAGATGCAAGCCATGTGATCTAATGTCTATTTTGTATGATTGCCTCCTTTGACCACAGAACTAGCTTGTTTTCTCAACTCAAACACTATTCAGACCCATGCAACCTTCGTTTCCCATCTTCAACACACATTTAGATGAACTCCCAAAAGGTCCTATCCACATGAAGCCGGAAGATTTCCACGCGGACCCACAAGCAGCCCCATCCGAACAAACGTCTTTCCTGCTGCTTTCTTCTTGGATTGTGACGTTGGCGAGTCTGGGCTACCTGTTTTTGGCGTTCGGCTCAAACCTGGAAGATTGCTTGTCCAGCTGGTTGCATAGGCTATCGGGCGGGCGCTTCGGTCGTGTCTCACCAAATCAAGTCGATTCGGGAGTTCTACAAACATGGGATCCTGGACAAATGGCTGCGTTTCACTAACGTTGAGAAACAGTGTTTCGCTCTATTGTACATGGCATGTTGTTTACGGTGATAAACGTTTGATACAACCACGTGAACGCTTCTTTGATTTATCTTGAATGAAATGAGTTTTTGATAAACGCGATCATTTAGAGTTGATCTCTCAGTATTACAACCCTGGTAAGATGAGGATCTCGGCCCATTAAATATGACGTGACCTCATTCGACGTGCGGACGTTGGCTTTACTTAGTATGTACTTTTACTTTACTTTTGTGCGACTATCTCCTCCTGGAGGATGAGTCGGATTCGTTGATGTCACGGATTGCAGCCACCCACGCTTGGCTGTTAGGAGCGATTTTAAGCCAGGTCCGGTCCCACGTGCGCCATTTGTAAATCGATCGTAGACTAAGCAGCTCCACATCCGATCTCACGGTGGCGAGCCAAGTCTTCACTTGTCTTCCGCAACGACAACGCCATTCTGCGCAGGGTGTCGGCGATAGTGTCACCCTGGTTAGTTCAGCGTCCGAGCGTCTCAGGATGTCGCCAAACCATCTCAGTCGGTGTTGTCGCAATATCAAACTCAGGCGAGGAATATGAAAACGGTGGTGAACCTCGTTATTCGTTACTCGCTCATCCCATCAAACATTGAGGATGCGTCGGAGACACTAGTAGTCGAAAACCTCTAGCTCCGCATATGCTCCACCCGCATCGGTATGTATGTATGTAGGTATAAAAGCACAAGCCTGATCTAGGCAAAGTGCCACAAGGTCATAGACTGCAGTGGGTCAACATAATGTCAGGTTGCCCAGGCCTAGACAGATATGAGAAAGGAAATTGAAATGAAAACGGAGTGAGACTCTAGCGTTCTTCGGAATGCAGCTCACTACAAATTAAGTTAACCGCACAGCACAGAAGTAATGCAGGATTGCACATACGAGAATGTCGTTCTTTTTTGACTATCTCCAAATTTGATAGGGTCTCTTTGTTAAAACATTAATTTCGAATAGCACTGGACTGGATTTCGTAAACAAAATTGAAATAGTCCGCACGGGAAGTCAAGAATAAGTACCACCAACAAAAGGAATTATCATTGTATCGTAAAATCTTCTATTTACTATGATCGAGCATTAGACTCGTTAAAAACCCAATACTGCAATGTGATTCGTCTAATGGCCAATCTGATCGCGTGTTCTTTCCTTAATGTTACGCTCGACATTGGTTCTCATCCAAAAATTAATTTTTGAAATCTTTCCGAGCCATCTAACGTTGATAGTGAAAAACGTTGAGGACCAGAATTATCAAATGATATAGTATGGATAAGTTAATGACCGGAAGAATCGATTTCTTTGATAATCACTTACAATTTATCTTAAATACAGAAGAAGAGAATGACTTTATTCGTGTACACGAATTATCAGCAATACAGTGTGTTGCTATTGTTAGTGGGTGCAATTTGATGGATGGTTCGACATATACCGTTGTCCACCGCGACTTGATTTCTGTGAAAATCAGTCTCATTTCAGTAGCTCCTAAAATACTGGCCTCCATCTTGCTTCACCGGCTGAGTACCAAACGGGAAGAACATCTCCGTGATGAGCAAACTGGGTTTCGTGCCGGTCGAGAGTGCATACATCAAAGTTTCACACTCCGTCAATTGATAGAGCAACACTACGCGTTTCGCAGGCCAACTTCGTGGTATTCGTTGACATCGGAGCGGCATTCGATTCAATCGATCGTGAAAGTCTTTGGAACTGTCTACCGAGGCATGGAGTGCCCAAGAAGTATGTTTGGATCTTAAAAGCACTATATTGCTGGTTTGATGGCCGGGAGCTGACCATTATATAGTGCAACAAGCCCTGGACCGCCTGACACTTGAAGCTTCAAGTGTAAAACACTTACCCAGGACTAGAGCGGCTCTCTTCCAAACCTGGCTTGGTGCGATGTCAATCTTGAATTGGTCGACAGCATTGTTTACCTTGGCAGTTGTATTTCTGCTGGCGGTTGTGTCGAGGACGAGATCTCACATCGTATTCGCGAAGCGGGTGCAGCGTTTGCTAAACTTCGCCACCTGTAGCGTCGACGCGATGTTTCACTGCATACTAAAGGCCGAGTGTACAACGCAGTGGTGCGTGCTACACTACTTTATGGCTGCGAAACCTGGTCTATCCGAGCAGAAGATGTCCGTCGGCTTTCTGTTTTTGACACCCGTTGTCTGCGTAGGATTGATCGCATTCGGTGGCAACATCGCGTTACAAATATAGATGGCTGCAAGCGGGTGTTAGAACCAGGTGGCCACGGACTGTGAGAAATGCTGATGCTTGCTCGTTTGCGATGGTTGGGACATGTTTTAAGAATGCCTCCTCACCGTTTACCATACCGCGCCTGACAGTATCTTAGCCCACGTGCAGTCTATGACCATGTGGCACTTTGCCTGGATCAGGCTTGTGCTTTCATATATACATACAATAAGAGCCTGGGAGAAACGTCCGGGTGGCCAGTACATGACGTGGCGCGTTGGGATAAAGAAACTCACCGTAGCGCCGTTGGGCGTATTCGTTTGCCTGAGTGTGGTCCGAAATCTCCACCTAATAGTTGGCTGGAAACCTTACGCGATATGGCTACAAACCGAAGTCAGTGGCGCCAGTGTATTTTATTATGTCATAATTTTTTAATCCGGTATTATTTGATAAAGAAAAAACATGAAAACAAAACAAAATCGCATGCAGTGAAACTACAAAAACAAGCCGCTTTTGGGGCATTTGCTTTTGCATATTCCGCTTGCCTGCTTTCTCTTTTTTCACGCGCTTGCCTATCTACTTTTCCTGCTTCATATTGCTTGGCACTTTGTCTGGCTCCAGACTTGTGCTTCATGATGATGATCACCATGACATACTGCTGTAATGCAGTCCGTGATAATTATGGTTATATGGGAATGTATGTATGAAAGGATAAGCCTGATCCACGCAAAATGGCGTATAGTCAGACTGCAAGATACTGCCAGGTTGCCAAAGTCTCGACGATATAAGTAAATAGAAATGAAAATGGCAGTGAGACCCCAGCTTCTTTAAGCATGCAGCTCATTACCGGTGGCCAATCAATTTAATAGTGTTAGCCACACAGCTGCATGATTGCACATTCGTGGCTATATGCGAATCGTAAGTGAATTTAAATCGGTCATTAAGCTTAATGTGAGGCAAATCTCCATTCTGAAGTACAAGAAAAGCGAAATCCATTGTTTCGGTTGCAACACACAAGATTACATACAATCACATGAACCTCTCTGGTCATTACAGATAGCCCAATTTTCCGGGAAAACTCCAAACATCGTTTAAAAAGTATATTCACAGTATAAAAACAAAATAGGAAAAATATTATGCAACCGGTTTGATGGATGCTGTGCTCACAATCACAACTCCAATCGAGATGAGAAATAATCCAAAGAGACCTGAAACGTTAGCCGAAAAACCAAATTACTTAGCGGCCCCACGTGTTCGTTAAACGCATAATTGCCCACCAAAGCAGTGGTGATGAGAGAGACGGAGTTTGCAATGGTGACAGTCGATGAAAGATCTAAAATCAGTTGAAATAAATTAACTCGGTAATTACCGAGGTAGTTTAAAACCCAAACAAACAAAATTGACCCACATTGGTTAAGTAGAAAATACAGCAATATCTGTCGGAGAGTTTGTGAGCGGTGAAAATAAGGTGGATTACTTTCGCATTTGTCTTGCTGTATTTCATAAAAACGGTTGTTGCGCCCCAAATCAACCCGACAGCAATTTGGGTGAAGATGTAAAACATCTAGAAATGGATAAAAAATGGTGAAGGTTGAATTGTGTACAGTCCAACAGATGCGTAATGTATGATATGCATGAAAGTACAAGACTGATCCAGGCAAAGTGCCGCACAAACATAGACTGCACGTGGGCTAGGATACTGTCATCATCATCATCATCATGAAGCACAAGTCTGGAGGCAGACAAAGTGCCAAGCAATATGAAGCAGGAAAAGCATATAAGCAAGCGCGTGAAAAAAGGAAAGCAGGCAAGCGGAATATGCAAAAGCAAATGCGCAAAAAACAGCTTGTTTTGTAGTTTCGCTGCATGCGAGTTTGTGGGTTTTGTTTTGTTTAAAAAAACATAATACCGTCGGATTGACTAGATGAATGAAAATAGAAATCGAAGCGATAGTGAAAATGTAAGAAGTGCTACGATTCAGCCAAATGTCAGCAGTACAGATGCTTAACTGCCATGCAACGACCTATCGAACTATACTGGATGATGTCGGGCTTGGTGCTGGTCGAGATTGTATAGATCAATTCTCAACACTCCATAAATTATGGAAGCAACAACACGCGTTTCACAGACCTATCTTCATCATCGTTGACAGCATTACATCGGAAACAAGTAATAAGTTCTTAATTGCCATATAAGCATGACATGTTGAAAAATTTAAAAGTTATGGGGAAGGACGGGACCTGAAACGTTACTGAGCACAGAAACAATCAAACATGAATTCAAGCAAGCACTGTGAACGAGTAGAGCAACATCAGCATGGCAGTTTCCTTGCGGCATTCACTGTCACGCATCATACCAAACTTTCCTCGCCACTTCACTCGACAGCAGACAAGATTAATCAATTACTCCAAGAAGATGTCTACAACAAGATCGCCACTGAACACGATTTTGAGCCATATCACTAAGAGTAAGAAGCCACTGCAAATTTCGATCTCTTAGACCCCACCCAGGAAGACAGATCGCAGCTAGTTTGAGAAAGACGTCGTCTGCTTGAGCTAAGTCAGAGTCTGGCCACCCTTAGAACGACGTCATTCCCAGTTAGGAGTGGCAAACAAAACCGCGCAATGAAAATGATGGTTTTCCATTCGCAATGTGTGACCAAACTAGCGAAGCCTATGCATGTTAACTTGTTTTTCCGATATCTACGTCGCTACAAAAGATTCTATTGTTACGTTACGTATTCGATGGTGCCAAGTTACTCCAACGATGGTGCGAAGATCAATAATCGCGGTACTCCTAGAGATCCAAGCGGCATCAGATTCACTAGATCGCAAGTCTGTGGAGACACGGAGTGATCGAGCAATTTAGCATGGTTTTAGCAGCGCAGTAAAAAAAGTATTGCATGATCGCGCATCCGGGAAAACCCGAGAAGTATGGTTGGATCTGGAAAGCATATTACCAAACATCGGACAAGGTTTGAGCGTACGGACAGTTGTCATCCTCGTTCAGTATCTAAATCAGAATGCGGCAAGGCTGCTCTATTTCGGCACTCCGTTTTAACCAGCTAGAACTGATCTGAGCTTCCCTCGGGTGAGGGATCTACTCGGATCGCACTTCTATGACATGATCCTCATGTAATACAACTAGCGATGACCCGACTGGAACTAGAAGCCGTGATGATGCGTTGAAAGCATGCCACACGTAAAAGTATGCGACGAATTTGAAATAGTTTACCAAATGCGCTAAAAGGTTTGCCGGATGGAAAAATTGGTATTCGATGGTATCAGAAAATGTACGTGTGTATAGAAGCGCTAATTTGATCCAGGCAAGGTGCAGCGCAATCATAGACTGCACGTGGGCCAATACAAATGGGAAATGAAAATAAAATGGAATTGTGATATTTGTTCAACCATTTTATCCAAAATTAGTAATGTGTGTATGTATGAAATCACAAGCCTGATCCAGGGAAGGTCCCGCACAGTCAGAGACCGCACGTGGGCCCAGGCCTAGGCCGATATAAGAAAGGAAATAGCAATAGCTGTGAGACTCCAGCGTGTACTCGCATGCAACTCACTACCGGTGGCAAATCAATTTGGCACGGCGTTAGCTGCGCAGCAGCTGTAATGGATAATCATCGAAGAGGGTGAATCGGTTGCTGGCTTGATTGTAATCAACAATCAACCGGCTTTTGTGGTTGACATTTTTCATCATTAGAACCTGAGTCTCTTAAAGAGAGGTTGATGGTTGAGTGATTTCTTTTTGCGTTAACTGATCGATTTTTGAGCAGATGAAATCTTCATCTTGATGTCGTTTGGATTTCGTAGCAATCGGTTTGAATCAGAAGCCAAATTGGTAAAAAGAGCAGGAGATTCAACGTTCTCCGCTGAGGCAACCAATATTCAATTGATCTCGTGGTAGACCTAGAAAATCGTGTCCAAATAGTTTGGAATTTGTGTACAAGGAATCTCAGTAATGGATTGGCACATGTGCCCACCTCGATCATCGACAGATTTGTGTGACGACTGGCGCATCATAATGGGCTATCAAATTTTATGAATTCACTGTACTAGAACTTATGACCGTATCGATTAGAGTACAGAGAGCCATTCCATTGACTGTGAGTGGTATGATGGCAGGTGTTGTTGGCGGATGATGAAGTTGGCTTTAGAGTATAATTTGTGTGAAGTTTGACGTTAATTTTTAATCGAACCAAATGCCGAACATGTCCATGTTTACCACAAATATTATATTTGGCTACTTAAGCGGTGCATTTAAAGCCAGAATGCTTGATGTAGGATTGGTATATGGTATGAAAGCACAAGCCTGATCCATGCAAAGTGCCGCACAGTCAGAGACTGCACGTGGGCTAAGATACTGTCAGGTTGCCCGTACCTAGACAGATAAGAGGGGGAAATAGAAATGGTAGTGAGACTCCAGTGTTTCAGCATGCAGCACACTAACGTTGGCCAACCAATTTAGCATGATGTTAGCCGTGCAGCACTTCTGTGCTGTGCACCTTCGTGCTTGACTCTGCGGCACTGCCTGGATCAGGCTTGTGCTTTCATACCATATCATATATACCGTGCTTTATATATCCACAAAAGTAGCGCAGATGAAACGAATGCGCAACAACAGTAGTCTGATAGGTATGAAGCTTATTCTGTATCTCGTGTTCTTTAATTTGCTTGTACAGTCTATTTGAACAACAATAAGTTGTCTATTGGTGGCATGATTTCGACTATTTTTGAGTTCACTGTTTGCATCCAGGACGCATTCGTTCCGAAGTTCGGAGGCCGCTTTAGCCTCTCGTGCACGCTGGAGTCTCCTTGCCATTTCTATTTTCTTTCTAATATCTACCCAGGCTTGTGCAACCTGACAGTATCTTAGGCCACATGCAGTCTCTGGCTGTGCGGCACTTTGTCTGTATCATGCTTGTGCTTTCAGACATACATACATACTCGTGCAGTTCAAATAGTCTTCTCCAGTGGCCAAAAGTGGAATACATTGCCGCAAAATGTAGTGTTGTTGGAATCCAAGGTCAAGCTCAAGGCGTATTTGACTCTTATCAATTCTTCTTCTGAATGGATAAAATCCAGTTTAAGCTTCATCACAGAAATAAAGGCTTCTGCTGACAAGACAAGGCTTGAGAGTAGAGGAACACCACCACATCACTCCGGGGATCGGGTCCATCTGTCTCAACAAATGCTGATCAAACACGCTTTGAATAGCGTGCCTGATGGTAAAGATAGGAGCCCATTCGGTAGCGAGTTCCAAAGTGTTCACCACCCGCGTAGATAGCGTGCTCGCGTGAGTCAGCTTTAACCTGACTCGAGACTAAACTGTCGAAGGTACTTTTATTCTGTACGTGTATGCTTTACCTGGAACTCCCTACCTTGTAACGTTGCACATTCACCCAACTTGGATATATTCGAATCGAATTTGGACCATTTCATGTTGACCAATCCAAACTTTGAACCTTTATATTTTACACCATAAATGCTATGAACTTTGAAAACAGTTCCTATCCAATGGATTTTTACTTGATTCCTGAACTGCTCAGTAAGCAAACAAATCCCGTTTTTCTACCCATGTTATTCGTAATTCCCATATTATTCTGTGGTTTTTGTCAAGCTATATGCTTTTTAGACCATTAAAATTGAATTGAATTGACTTCAAACGTGAGGACCAATGTGCCGCTGCAGCTCAACGTGCTCGCAAAGTGCTTTTTCGGCTGAGATCGGTGCTATCCAGCAGAATACCCTATGTATTCCTGCCAATTTACAAAGCATTAGTTCTGCCGCATTAAGAATTTTGTGTCCAGGCGTGGTGCCCTTACTACAAGAAGGATATCTTCCGACTCGGAAGCGTACAGCGGATCGCAACTCGTTTGATTAAGGGTCAGCGAGGGAAACCTCACGCTGCACGCCTGAAGTCCCGAGATCTTTTCTCACTTACGCGCCGTCGTTTGAGAGGTGACTTAATTGAAATCCTTAAGCTGTTGAAGGGGTTAAGCGGCGTTATCATGACCGACTTATTTGCCTTGAGTCCCGAGCTGGGCACCCGCGTACATTCACTCAAAATTGCTACGGAGCGATGTAGACAGTTACACACGCCTGTGTTACTTACGAATCAATCCTGGTAGTGGCGGGTGTTTTCAAGCACACCTCCGAAAGAATCTGAACACTCGTTTCGACTTGGTCGACTATCGCCATGTGATACTGATACTAGTTCCAGTTCAGTTCAGTTCAAGTTTGCACAGACAGTATGTGGCTACGAGCCAATCGAGCGTCCAGAATTTCTTTCAGGGGAAAGCTGCAGAGAAGCAACCACCACTGCCAAAGCGTTTTTTCTTATTGTGATTTGGATATCCTCGACGATCGCGCCGTCAAGGGATAAGCCAATCGAGCGTCCAGAATTTCCGTCTGTGGAAAGCTTCAAAGGAGCGCCCACCACTGCCAAAGTTGGTTCATTTTCCTCTGGTATTCTCGTCGTATGCGAAGGTACGTCCGATGATTTCCAAGCCGTCCTCTGGTCCCAGAATTTGTAGCTGCGACTGAGAAAAACGTAAAGGGTTTCTCTTCACCAAGCCGGTGAGAGGTTAGCTATGGAAAATTGGTGCGTACATTTAAAACATGACATTTAAAACGAGGCATTATATAACAGGATTTTTTTGTGTTTTTTTTAAATTGCGGTCAAGACCATATAATTTCAAAATGAACAAAAAATGGACAATTCTGACGACAGACAACCTGCATATTCACGGGAAAAAGTCTGGGAAAAGCCCAAGCCACAAGGCATCTAAACCCCTTTTGAATGCACCTATTGATGTGCAAGCTATTAGTTCCTCAGGCAGCTTGTTCAAGAAGCTTACCACTCTTTCACTGAAAAAGTGTTGCCTAAGATTCAGACGGCTGTGGTTTTTCGCGAGCTTCAATGTATGTCCTCTAGTTGAGTGGTTGATCGCTCGAGAGAACAGGATTTGACAGCCCTCGTCGCCTAAGCCTTTCAGGATTTTGAAAGTTTCTATGAGGTCACCCCGTAGACGCCGACGCCGAAGGGAGAGAAGAGACCTAAAGAAATTAGACGTTCTTCGTAGGGTTTCCCAAACATACCTTCAACCATTTTGGTAGCCAGTCGTTGGACTCTTTCTAATAGTAATATGTCCTTTTGAAAGAAGGGGCTCCAGGCTTGCACGCAGTATTCTAAATGCGGCCTGACAATCGCCGTATATAAAAGGATAAACACTTCCGGCGTTCTACATGTCAGAACGGATTTAAGCCTAAAGAGTTCTCCTCTAGCTCGTTGTGCAGCGGTGGCACACTGCGCAGCCCATTTGAAGTCCGCTGCTACGACTATACCCAAATCCTTAATCCTCCGAATAGATTAAAAGTCGATCCTACCGTTATTCGCAGTTACTGTAATTCTGTCGACTGCTGCAGACAACAGATGACATTTACTATAGTTCAGAGGAAGATCCCAATCCTGCGACCATTTAATTACCTTTTCAATATCTCTCAACAAATCACCGTGATCACTGGATCCGGTGAATTTGACATCATCAGCAAACAGGTAGCAGGGACATGACAACTGCGATGCCAGATCATCGATGAAGATCAGAAAGAGTATTGGGCCTAAAAACTGAACCTTGTGTGACCCCACTGGTATCTGTTGCGAATTCAGAGGTAGTATCGCCTACACGGACCTGGAAGGATCTATCACGAAGAAAACTGGTTATTCAGTCGTGAAGCTTACCAGATATGCCTTTGGCCGAGAGCTTCATCCCTAGGAACCTGTGACTAACCGAGTCGAACGCCTTACTAAAGTCTAAGTAAAAGACCTCTACCCGTTCGCCTTCATCCAGTGTCTTAGAAACTCGATCTAAAAAGCATAAAAGATTTGAGAGACACGACCTTCCTTTAAGAAAGCCATGTTGAACCGTGCTTAATGATGAATTGTGCACGAGGTGGCTGCACAATCGATCCCTGATTAGTCTCTCCAAGGTTGTACATAAAACACTAGTCAAGCTTACCGGCCGGAAATTCTTAACTATGTTTGCGCAACCTCCCTTTAGAATGGGTACGACAATGGCTTTCTTCCAGTCATCTGGTAGGATGCCTTTGCAGAACGATTCGTTATATAACTCACACAGAGGCCCTGCTAGTACCGTAGATATTTCCTTTACAATTTTAGGATGCACATCGTCAGGTCCGGCGGATTTATTTCCGTCTAGATTCTTTAGGACACGTGCGACATCATCCGTGCAAAAAACTACTTCGCTAATTGAGGCACCCATTTCCGTATTAAGAGTTGGGACTGAGTGAATCGCATCCCCGCCATCCATTCTATGTACGCTTCGAAAATAATCCAGCAAAGCTGCTGCCTTTTCAGGGTCAGAATTGGCTTTCTGGCCATTGTCTAATATTAGGGTACCTATGTGCTCCTTTGTCTTACCCTTAGACTGAACATAACTATAATACTTCTTAGGGTACTTTTTAGCAGACTTCGCCAGGTAAGTTTCGTAGCATCGCTTAAGCTTCCGTTGTAGCTTTACTGTGTTGTTCCTCGAAGCCTTATAGCACGACCAATTTCTATAGGTTGGCAAGGCGGTGTATCTCCGCCAGTGTCTGTCGCGCCTAATAATGTTGCGTCGCACCGCAGGAGTCCACCAAGGTGGCTTGTTCTTTAGCCGTATAGGTCGGAAAGGACAGTAAAGGTCTTGAAGACTTAAAATATTGCGCTTAATAACCGACCATTTACTTTCGATGTCATTGGTTTCAGAGAACCAGTCACATCGTGAAGCGGAAAGCCGCACAGCATTCCAGTCAACTCGATTTAGATTACGCCTGTATTTGACTGGTGGCTTATGAAAACAGAGAATTGCCTGGAATATTATGGTGACATGGTCACTTTTCCCTAAAGGTGAGTCGTAAGAGAGGTTTTGGACATCATTAGGACCTTTAGACAAAAGTAGGTCCAGTGTAGATGGTGAATGTCCATCTCTGTACCTAGTTTTCTCACTTACGTGCTGATGAAGCGCACTGGAGTGCATCCAATCGAGATATACCTGGGAAATTCTATCACAGGTTGTCTGAGTGTCCCAGTCAATACCCGGTAAGTTGAAGTCACCTATTAAATAGACCCGTGGGGCAGTTTTGAGCAACCTGGTGAGAAGTTCCCTAAGTTCCTGGTCCTCCTCCTCAGAAGCGCCGGGTGCCCTGTATAAGCAGCCTAACGCAAAAGAAAGCTCACCGTCTGTAACGATTGTCGAGACCAGCTGGATGCCAAAGGTGGCCATTTTGATGCCAGAGTCTTGGTATTTAATACCATGTTGTAGTAGTATTATAGCTCCTCCTCCGCGTCTACCATCTGTTCTATCCGATCTGATGGCTGTATATGTCGAAATCAACTGGAATAAT
>JACCGJ010017917.1:0-122733 GCA_013407085.1 Atriophallophorus winterbourni
TCCGCGAGATAAAACTTAGATGCTTGAAATTACAGTGACTTTGTGACAAATACAAGTAAACAACGAAGATCGAAAAAATAACTTACCGGTGATACGATGGGAGCAGGATCAAAAGTGTTATGAATCGTATACCAGAATCGACTCAGATTGTGCAAAACACGAAGCAGAGTCAAAGAGGTTGTGAGCGTTTCATCCACTATTTGCGACGTGTCGACAGCGCTCGATATCACATCCCCGGGGCATTTAGATGGAGAGCAACAGCAGGTTATTTCGTTCGAAAATCCACGCGGTAGGTTGAGAGTAAGGCCTGAGAATAGCGGATGATATGGGATACTACCGGGAGATTGCATTGAATCGCATGACCCAGGTGACTCAATCTGCATGTGCTCGACAACCTCATCGGATCGGCGACGCTTTATACAAGTCATCGCGGAAGAGATGTTACTTGGGTTCTGAGAAGTTCCTGAACGAGAGCCAGACGATTTAGAATGACCACTAAAGATTTTTGAGCGGTACAACGAAGCGAATGATAGATTGGACTTCTTCGAAGAAGATTGCTGCGATGCCGCTGAATCTTTAGTTGCCGTGACATGTTGGTAAGGAACCCATCGATATTGGATAACATGAGTCATATTCCAAATGACTTGTGAAATCTACAAGCGGAAATCGAGCGTGTGTGTACATGGCCAATGATATATGGGACCATTATTATGTTGAAAAATATGATAAACGTGCCACATAACGTGGAAAACCAACAATGGGGTTTATACCGTTTAGTTAATTAGATAATTAGGTTAAATAATCTGGTACATTCTCGACGTTGCTTATCGCGACAAGCGATTGAGCACAGGAAAAAATAAAAAAATGAGCAGCGAATTAGCACAACTTCGTGTTGTGTTTATTTCAACATGCGGAGTTGGTTTCGGCAAAGTGCGGGACTGTTAATTACCGGATACCTTGAACTTATTCAATAAAAAATAGAAATTACGCGATATTCGGGTTCTAAACAATCACACAAAATGACCGGAACGAAACAGAACAAATGATCCTTATTCTAAAACATTAACTACTAGTATGCTTTAGTAGTATTCAAACAAAAATCTTACCAATTCATCAATTTCATCGTGTGTCAAGTTTTGCGGAACAGCTGCTCCACCCAAGATTGATTGATCCGATTGATTCGGCTTTTGCAGATGCGCGATAAGGCGATTAATATCCGGACTAAATTTACGTATAGCCTCGAACAGTGGCATTGTCGATGGTAAACGATGCCCTCCAATATAGAAAGCAATGCGGGAGTGACGCTTTCCGAGCAATGCGGTTGAATCATCATGATTTACTGAAGACATAGAAGACGATGTCGACGGTGACAGAGAAATCGGCATCTTTCCAACGCGTGTGGAATGTGTACTACCCGAGTTTTTAACGTGTTTCGGGTTATTTTTCCGGTCCGAAGGTTCCGTAGACAAATGTGTAAGAGCCCCGAAAGCGGCAAGAATCGAATTACCTCGTGATCTCCGACGTCTGCTTCCAGCAACCGTACGAGTAATGGTACGCTCGTGTTCAAGTGGTGCATCGAGTTTCATGCTTTCGGAAGAATTTTGTACTTTAGCGGAAGAAGCTTTCGAAATAGCCGAGACCCGAGCAGATGGGTGCGAATAATCGATGCCCGATGTGCTAGCATGAGAGGTTGGATGTAAGTGCGATGAGGATGTTGAACTGTTGTGTTGTGAGCTTGAGGCTTTAGCCACAGAACGGGGCCGTAAAGTACAAGACTCTCCAACGGTTTGTCGTTCATTTTTACTACGTGTACTGGAAACGGTAGGCAATGCGGCGCCTGGCTTTTGTGAAGACGGAGATGGGCAGCTAAGATTGGTGTGACGCTTTGGCTTTGAGCCATGCTTTGATGATTCATAATCGTTTACCGCTTCGTTGCTCAATGGTTCGGGATTCGAATCCGGAGGTACCACAATGATATTTCCTTGGCGAAGTGAGCAGGATGATAGCAAAGAACGAGGACAAAATTCGGCTTGTTCGGGAAGTAATTGGAACAAGTTTCCAAGTGCATCCGGTTTGGAAAAGCGTTGAGAACGAGAGGTTACATGGGAATGCCTTGTATTAGATGATTCCCTCAATTGATCTGACGACCATTTCAAGTTTCGCGAGGAGTCTCTCGAGCGAGCATCGATAATATCACGAAGGTGTTCTTCCGCAGAACCAATACTGGCACATACCTCCGCAAAATTGTTCAAATTGAATTCATGTTCACCAGGCAAAATTCCATCAGACAGTATGGTGTTGATGTAATTGCGTTGCAGAAGGATTCGTTCGACAATCTGAACAACAAAATAAACAAAATTCTGAGTCGCATCACCGCAAAAATGTCGACGTTAGAAATAGAGCATACGTGACCAACGACAGAGGGAAGGCACTATTTTCCACGAAATTGAAAATAATTCAACACAACTTGAAGATTATCACGTAAATTACACAATCTAAGCTCCTGTTGGCAAAGAATAAACGAAAACCTAATACATCAGTCTACACCAAACAGGGTAACATTAATGTGCAGCACCGACGTTTAATTACAACAAAGTCATTCAAATACATTCAAAGAGATGAGGAAGGGTTACGAAAACAGCCAAGAAGAAATTCATAGTGAGCGAAAGTTCCCACAGCCGGATCAAACGAAGGAGTCAATCAAGCATTCTAAAAGAGTAGTATGAGATTACTTTTTCGGCTTTCATTGCAATGCCCTCCACACCCCTGGACAATATGCGCAATCAATAAAAACATTCCACAAAGATCCCTGGAACAACAAATCGTCAGAGAGCACATATAGCACACACGGATGTATAAAAGCAAGGTAAAAATACAATAAATGAGCGACGGCGAGAATAGGAGAATTCGACGGGACTGTGTGTTGAGGTGGTCACAAAGCACACACATTCAAACACGTTTTGAATGTAACAGCAGCAGCAGCACTATTATGAATATCGCTAAGATTATACTATATTACTCAAAACATTTTAATGAGATGTCTACACCGACACCATGGACAAACAAGAATCTGAACCAGCATTAGTGCTAACAGAATGCATTAATTCCAAAAAGGAAAACCTGCAAAGTGTTTGGATAAAAACGTTTATTCCAACGAATAGAAAGGCAGAAACGGCATCAGTGGTTCGCACTCGTACAGTACTTTATAACGCACTGGTAAAACCGTGCTTAACTGATCAGTGACCGACAATGAGCTGTCTATTCCTAGGCAAGGTGAGTATTACAGTTGTGAGTTCATATATAATTATAGCATTAGTCGGTTTCATCATCATCAGACAAAGCATTACACCTGTAGCATGCACCGATTGCTTAACTGCCATACATTCGTGAAAAAAGTAAAACCCTAAAAGATGGGAAGGGTGGGACTCAAACAGCTACGAATTCTATCGAAGAGATACTAGGATGACGTGCCTACACCTCGAACGGAACATGCATTCAATCAAGTTTCGTGAAGGTGTAGAGCGATATTAACTTGACAGGTTCCTTGAGTCTTTTGTTGCCATGCATCATAACAAGCTTTCCTCGGCACTCCACTTGACAACAAACATACTGATGTTAGCAACTACCGAATGCTACCGAGCGGAAATAGTAAAAATCATGGGTCAACTAATTCAACAAGTGAAAACCCGACATACCTGAAAAGTAGCCAGAGCAGTAGTTTGCAACTCATAACGTTCAGGTAGGGACAATCCATATCCCGTGACTGTCGATGTTAGCGACGAATTGTTAGACGACGGTGATGATGATGACCCGGACGATTTGCGTGCACCTTTTGTATTTGAAGTTCTTGACCCAGAAGGCCTTGGACTAGGCGTGGATTGCACGCCACCCGACTCAGAACGCTCATTCGGAAGGCGTACAAGTTCTATCGAAATCAGACCCGGTAGTGGGGCACGACGTGTCTGTCGAGGCTTCATGGAAACAAACGTGTTGCCGACAGGTATCTCACGTGAACATGAACCCGGATTGTCAGAGCTTTGGTTATTCGATCGATTGGATCGAACACGTTGAGAATTTGGATGTTCGAGTAGACGACCTAGTGAGGGATCCGAAGTGGCACCTTTAAAGCTTGCGGTAATTATGCTAGAATACAACGGATATAGTTTATTATCTACAGTCATCATAGAAGGTAGGCCGCGGACTTGAAACTGCTCATGACGATGGAAGCAAGTCAACAGACAATTTACAAGGGTGGTGAACGCTCCGGATCCATCACGCACGACATTCGATTCCTTCAAACGTTTGTTCAAAAATTGGTCAAATTGACGTAATTGTTCGAGTCGAGTTGAATCAACCAAGTCTGGGGTAAGATCGAACAGGTTCGGATAATTTTTGCTGGTAGCATGCTTTTTGCACATCCAATTCAAGTAGTCAGCAGGCGATATTTGCCGGTTTGACCCCAGGTGAGATTCGAAAAATAGCTGAAACAGAAATGTGAAACGGAGTTTCCGCTACTGCCGACATTGATAACAGGATAACTGAAACAAAAACCAATTAACATACGCGATAGAAAATCCACACACGAATTTCTCGGAGCTCAGGTTCAGCAAGGTACCGCAAAAGAGCTGCGGTGACTCCGCTCGTCTGCATCTCAAAAGGCGACGGAGGTTCACTCGTACCCGTAGGCTGCAGAAGCTCAATCAGTTGTTCAAGCGCCACAATCCATGAAGTAGGCTTTTCAGATAACAGGCTCCGAGCAATTGTTGATAAACGGCCAGTCAGATCAACACCACCTATCGTAGAATCCCCAGTCAAATCGAATTGTTCACGTGTGTCATGCGACGAGGATGAAGACACTGAGCAAACGGAAAGTTGCGAGGCATCCGTGAACGAATTGACGCAAGTGGAGAAATGATCGCAGATGCTCGAAATCATCTCACAGAATAGCTCTTCGTATGGGTAGCTGAAATTCGATTGGAGGGCATGAATCGGTTAGACTGGGAAGTAGCACACCGTTCATAAAAACAGAGCTAAACGAAGGGGCAAGATAAGTTAACTGATCGATTATGATTAACAAGTCAGTAGCGGACAACGAGCGGCTTCATCATCTACGATAAACTGATAATGAGCAAAAGAAGCATGACTAATGGCGTTCATTTTTGATTGTTCGCCGAGCTTGCATATTGTATTGCGAATGTTTCGTCATTAAAATAGATGACATCATTACCGTAACTTCTGGCAAAGCATAAAGGCCTTGAAGTTTACCGCATTTATACCACGTTGTCCTGTGTGTCTCGGCTGCTGGTTATACGACCGTTGCGATTCCTGCACCGCATGTAGAACAAACGATATCTCATTGGTTTGTATGTACTGTCCATTTGCATATGTTGGTTGAGGGACTAGTGGCATCATGTTTATGAGTTTGTGTCAGCGAAACATGAAAAACACGAATCATTTGCTGCTTCTTTACAGGTTGGGCGTCGTGTTTGGAGCCGAACCGAGTACAGGTTCGGCGCTAATATCACGGCAGGGTCAACAAGAGCCTTGCAAGTGCATGAGAAAAATTAGCTTTGCAGAACAGATCTCACAACATGCTAACCCATTCCCTTGGTTTGGAACATATAATTATTCTCGGATCATACTGAGTCCAGTTATCAAATGTCCGAAAGCTTTTGCGCAATACCGGATTTAAACTAAAACAAACCAGCCACTTTGTTAGGAACAGTTTGAAATAAACGTCGAGTAAATGGAAGTAAAGATATCATTTGGTTTTAAAGCCTTTCTATTACCGAATATATTTAATTCGAGTAAAATTTCGATTAGAACAGGACCCACTAATCTATATCCCGTAACATCCCAAACTCAACACTCGTCATAATTTGTACTTACCCGGAGTAGACGTATAAAATGTGATGCAATTCATGGAGAGCATGAAATTAATATCGAATTAATGTCTAAAACGACAATGAGAAACAAACCGAACCAAAGTTGCCCAAAAATAAATCGACCAGCACACCACTAGGCGTATGCTAGGTGGTTGGTAGACAAAGCCTAATAAATTGCGGGTTACGCCCCGACTAGACAAATAACGGAACGATTTGACCCAGATAAATGAATTCACCGCTAAATGTTGATTACATGTTCACGGCAAACATTACTCACCCGTCATCCATGGCACAAGCTAAAGTTGGTAATTGTCGAGTGGAAGATGTTCTACGTTCGGTTGATCTGGTGGACGGCCTTGAAGTGTCGTTAGATTCTGATAACGGAACACCACTGTTTTGGCCAGATTGACTTGGTGGTTGCGTAAGCGATTCCCCAGGACTTATTGGTGACGAATGCTTGAGCTGAAGATTATTGAACGTTTAAAAAGAGCGCATGTAAGAAATGAATGTTAGTGAGTAATATCGTGCAGTAGGCATTTTGCTGGTTGTGTGAATCATCGTTACGCTGGAACAGATAGCAAAACAAATGATTCCGTTTGATTGCTGGATGTCGCTTCTATTTCATAGAAAACTGTAGTATATCATGCAAGGAAAGGGTCAACGTTACGAACAGAGACAACCAATTCGATTTATACTAGTTCTCTTTGTTCCAACAAAATATTATATAACGAATAAAATACGCAAGAAAAAGAGTAGAAGGTATCTAGTGCAGTGGGCGTAAAAAGTTGTTTGGTAGAAATAATTTTTTGCAGATCTTTGGAATGAGTATCGAGTTTTATTGTCATCTAAAGAGAACAGAGGTGCTGACACATCGTGGCTTAAGCTACACGGAACGAGATTTTTTCCAATGTGGAGAAAAACCCTTGCTAAACGAAGCATTTTGCGACATCACGTGCAACAACAACTATCGATCCGTAGGCCGTCTGCATAAGTAGGCTCAGTGGCGAACAACAAAAATTGAACTAAACTCAGAACAGAGATATGCAACCCGCCAAGTGTGTTTGGACAGGACTAGAACGCCGATTAGTCATGCGTTTAAGTTGAAACTATGCATATGCGGTAGAATATTCATGCGCTGAAATCGAGCACGATAAAATGAATCGATATTGGGCACAATAAAATTCCGCGATATGAAGGCACGCGTTTCCTGAGACTTTATGACAATGGACAGATCAACCAGGCAAACGATTGATAGTACAAAACCAATAAGCATTAATTGCAGCCAAAATTTAAAGGTGCGCACTGCATTAACACAATGCAAGTCCTGGTGCGATAGCTCTCACGCATAGCGGAATTAGTATTTCGTGTTCCTTTGCGAAACGACACATATCAGGTAAAAATAGGTTTAATGGATCAAGGTCAGACGAAGTCCGTTCCAAAATACATTTGCAAGTCAGGCTTAATAGCAAGGGTTTTGATTGAAATCTCAATTTATTCTTCGGTTTACTTGTATACTTGAAATCACAAGATTGATTCAGGCAAAGCACAGCACAGTTATAGACTGTATGTGGGTTAAGATACTGTTAGGCTGCCCATGCCGAGACAGATATGAGAATGAAAAAAGAAATAGCAGTGAGATTCCAGCCAGTTTCAGCATGCAGCTAACTACCAGTGACAAAATAATTTACCACGATTTTAAATGCCAGCACAGGAGTACTGCACGATTACGCATACATGCATCCAGTTTACTTGAGGTGTCAGCATCGGAAACTTCTAATGACGATGAACTGCTTTAGCACATTTGTCTTAGTGATAGGTTTCCAAATTACCTTTGTCTAAACTTGAGACAGTTTATATCCTTATCCTACATTCTAACACTGTTAAACGCAGCCGTTTAGGTTGTTTATACACGGGCAACGGACGAATCAGCATTGCTGAGAAAAATGTACGCCGGTTCGCAATTGCAAAAATGTCATCGAAAACACGAATGATTGTGCAAGGCGAGCATAATTTAAAATTGAGATCAAAAACAGTCTAAAACTGAAATCAATGAAAACAAACAACAGCTTACCACAGATGAAGTTCGACACGTTACATTGGCCGTTGAATCAGATGCAAGTTTACTGCCCGACTGCATTCGAATGGAATCGACTTGATGCAGGATACCCTCTTTCCGGAAATACGTGATGAACAATGCAGGCAGGCGACTGACCAGTAACACGACAATATTAAGCCCAGCCAAGATGATACGCTTTTCTGGACAATTGAGCATGCCAACAATGTGGCTACAAACCACACGAGGGCGGAGTGTTTTGGCCAAAAGCAGGGGACTTGAATAAAATAGCATTCTGTACGAAGAGTAGCATGCGAAAAACCAGTATGATTGTTACAGATCGAAGCGCGTTCGATATTAATGATACACAACCGAAGTTCATTAATCGCAGTTACGTACAGTATAACAAATGAAACGATAACCGACAGATCTCATCATCATCAGACAGCAATACACCGGTAGCACTACCGAATGCTTAACTGCCACACAACCATGAAAAAGTAAAATCCTAAAAGATGGGGAAGGGTGGGACTTAAATTGCTACGGCTTCTATAGAAGAGTAAGCACAAACAAACTGGGAAGAGGTGCCTACACCTCGAATGCATGCATTCAAACAAGTTTCGTGAACGAGTAGAGCAACATCAGCACGGCAGCTTCCTTGCGGCTTTCACTGTCATGCATCATAACAAGCTTTTCTCGTCCCTCCACTTGACAACATACAAGGTTATCCAAACACTCCAAGAAGATGCTTAGTGCAAGACCGCCATTGAACACGGTTTCGGGACATATCCTGAAGCGTAACTAACCATTGCGATATATGATCGCGGGGACACCAGCCTGGAAGACGCGCTGCGCCTACTTTGGAAAGGTTACTAGTAAGAAATTTTTAGCTGCCTATGCCATGTGACGGTTTGGCCACCCCGAGATTTACGCCAATCAGGATGTGGCGTCGCAAAAAGAATCTGTTTCGGAAGTCGGTGGTCCGGCATCTGTAAAACGTGACCCAACCAGCGTAACCTATGTAGGTTGATCTGCTTCTCTATATCGACATTACTACCAAACAACTTATTTCGGAGAGCATCGGTGCGCATACGATTGTAACAGCTAACTCCTAGAATGCTGCGGAGACACCGTTTGTCAAATACTTGGAGACGCTGAATGTGTTCTTTACGTAAGGTCCAGGTTTCGCACCCATACAGTAACACAGCCCGCACTGTCGCTTTATAGACTCTACCCTTGAGTAGCAGAGACAGTCCTTTCTGACGCCAGAGGTGACCTAGGTTGCAGAATGCTACGGTCGCTTTAGAAATGCGTGTCGAGACCTCGTCATCTAACGATGCAGAATTATTGATACAACTACCGAGATACGTAAAACGATCCACAATTTCAAGCACCTGATTGTCAAGTAATAAAGCCTTGTTCGATAAGTCAATGTCCTGCAGAAGAACACTGCACTTAGAGGGCGCAAAACGCATTCCAAATGCGGGCACAATACTAGATAGCTTGTTCAGTATCGCCTGTGCATCTGTGTATGAGTCGAAGAGCAGAACTATGTCATCGGCATAATCCAAGTCGAGAAGCTTGACGCCTGGCATTATGTGAACTCCGAAGGCTGGAGCACCGTCGCTGCATAATTCCATGATAGCATCAATTACGAAATTGAACAAAAACGGAGAAATCGGACATCCTTGTCGGACGCCACTTGTAGTGTTGAATTTGGGAGAAAGTTCGTTGTAAACCCTAACGCATCCGGATGTATGAGCATAAAGAGCGCGTAGTATGTTGACATACTTATGCGGAACGCCTTTGCACAGTAAGGTCTTAAACAGGACATTTCGATCGACTGAATCAAATGCTCCTTTGAAGTCTAAAAAGATGGCTATTGTCGGCTGTCGATAGGTGTGCCGCAGTTCTAATATCCGTCGAAGAGTAAAAATGTGGTCGACACGCCTCTGCCAGGCCGGAAGCCAGCTTGCTGCTCACGGATCTGTGATTCCCTATGCGATGTTAATCTTCGAAGACATATGGACGCTAATAATCTCGTAATGATGGGAGTAAGACTTATCCCACGGTGATTAGAGCATGAGCTTCGCACACCTTTTTTAAATATAGGTATGATAACTGATTCGCCCCAACTCGGAGGGATGGATTCTGACATCCACACTTCACGGAGGAGATCTCTTAATGTGCTGATTAGGACTTGGCCACCTTCTTTGAACAAAACAGGCGGTATGTCATCGGGGCCAGCAGCTTTGAATCGTTTCATGGATTCGATACATGCTTTAATTTCTAAATCGTTAGGGGGATCTGCGCTAACAGGCCAAGGATCACACTGCCTCAAGTGAGGGAATGATTCTGTTGCAGGCGACCAGCTGAATTGTTCTTCAAAATGTTCGGCCCAGCGTGACAGGCGGCGATTCTTATTAGTGACAAGAGTACCATCTAATTCCGCTATAGTCTCACTCACTCCTTGTTTCGTAGGCCCAGTCGATCGAATAAGTTGGAAGAGTTTTCGCACGTTACCCGCATTATTTGCTATTTCCATTTCTTCGACCTTATTTAGCCACCACCTTTCTCTGTCTAGTCTTAGGTTCCGTTTAAGTTCATTCCTCACGCGTCTACGCTCTGTGTTGTGTCCAGGACCATGAGGTATTTCGCGTCGCTGGTGAAGAATTTCTATAGAGCGCTGTGAAATCCAGTGGGACTTTTGGGTTGGTTGTGCAGTCTCACAGGCTGTTATTGCGGCTGCTCGCATAATCCCTGCTATTTTGTTCCACCTTTCATCGGTAGTTGCATACTGGGCAACTGGGAGTGAGTTACTCAAGGTGGTCCTATAAATGTCTTGAACTGCAGGCTGAAAGAAATTTTCGACAGCAATGCGTTTCCCATTCGAGGGCTTCGTACCGGAGAACTTTAACGAGAACCTACATCGCACAAGAGCATGATCTGAATCTACGCAGGTATTCCAAAAAGAGCGGCAGTCCTCAATGCAACCTCTCCAGCGAGCACTTATGGCAATATGGTCGATTTGGGCCGAAGGTTGGCTTCCATCCGGCGAGCGCCATGTGGCACATTGACATCTTTTATGGCGGAAGGAGGTGCTGCTAATGAATAATCGAGACTGTGCACAGAATTGTATAAACCGTTCACCATTATCTGTGCGTTGGCTTTCAAGACCAAACATGCCACCTAATTGTGATTCAGATGTATCTAAGCGACCTAGTCTGGCATTCATATCTCCTGCTAAGACAACAATATCGGAGCTTGTTGCACGTCGCAAAAGAGCATAAAGATCGTCGTAGAAGGCGTTCTTCTCGTCGTCGGAATTGGTGTTAGTTGGAGCGTAAGTTGCTACAATAAACAAGCATCTCTGACTAGAAGATTTTGAGTTTGGTCTAATATTAGTGGCTAGTCTAACTGCGCACATCCTGCTATTACAAGGAATCCAATCGATTAAACAGGATTCGGCACGCGAATTCAGCACTATACCAACACCCGCCTGTCCTGAAAGGGCAGCTACAGAATCACCAGAGCAGCGCAAAAAGTAACGAGTTGAAAGGTTTGGGGCAGTAAGTTCGGTAATTATAGACGGATCATATAAGCGCGTTTCCGATAAACAGCAAACATCAATAGATATACTATCTAAGGTAAGAGCCAGTGCAGCTTGCTGGCCTATTTGTCTCAGAGTCCTGACATTCATGGCTCCGATGTGAGCAGAGGTCCGTGGTTTAAGAAAGTGATCTGTAGATTCACGAACAGAAAATGTTCCAGCATGTTCAGCGCGGTCTTTTCTAAAGCTGGGATTGACAGACGGAGAGTTGTTAAGAGTAGATGGGGGAGGGGAAGGGTCGGAAACAGTTTGAAGAGTAGGGCCAGCAGTAGCTTGTTTTCGCTTACCCGCCCTGCTGTATGCAGCAGGTAAGGCGACCCTGTTTATCGTGCGCGACGGCCGATGCACTATGGGGTTGGTTTTCGTATTAATAGTCATGGTCATGGTTGTATGTGGGCTGGGATACTGCCAGGTCGCCCATGCCTAGACAGGAGAACAAATAGGGTTCTCGACCAAAGCCTTTGGCTAAAAAGCCTGACCCACAAGGCAGCGGGTTAGGTTGAGACCGTGTTCGTCTGACCTCTATCCATTGACCTTCCTGGTATGAGTGACTCTGAAAGTGCTCGGAGAGCACCACCCAGCATAGCTCAATGGGTCATAGAGGTACACAAACCATCGCACCACGTTAAGGTCCAGTCTCAGCGCGATGGCGCCAGTATTTTAGGAGCTACTGAAATGAGACTGATACCCCGATGATTTTCACAGGAATCGCGCCGTCCCTTTTTGAAAATCGGAGCAATTACTGATTCTCTCCAAGGGATTGGAACGCGTTCCTCAGCCCATATGTTGGCGAACAGCGCTTGAAGTTCGCGAACTAAAGCGAAACCGCCATCTTTGAACAATGACGGAGGCAAAGCATCAGCACCTGATGCCCGATGGCGCTTAAGGCTCCGGACTACACTGTAAATCTCTGATTGAGTCGGAGCCTCAAGAGAAATCGACAATGGGGTACAGTGTTCCGTATTCTCGAAATCAGTGGGTGCAGAAGGCCAGTTAAACTGTGCTTCAAAATGTTCGGCCCATCGCTCCATGCGTCTGTGCATGTTAAAAACTGGCAAACCATCTGCTTCACGTATCAACTCACTGATGCCTGGTCGCCCGCTTCCAGTTGTTCTGATGAGTTGGAACAATTTTCTGAAATTGCCTACAGCTGCCGCATATTCCATTTCCGTAGCCTTAGAACTCCACCAACTTTCCCTGTCGGTTCTCAAACTGGCAACCAGTTTACGTTTAATAAGCCTTCGTGACGCATCATGCATGCTATTAGCAGAAAGCAACCGACGTTGGTCCATTAATTGGAGAGAATTCGCAGAAACCCAGTGCTGAGCTACACGGGAAGTCAACCCACAACTATCCAACGCGGCTGTTTCCAAGGAGGTTTGAATCCCACTCCATTGGTCATCGCTACTATTTTGGGGAACTGTAGACAGATGCAGACTCAAATTGGCCTGAAACCCTCGGAGAACCGGGAGATCGTTAAGCCTAGCAACATTCAACTGCCTTGCAACATTTCTACGTTTTCCACCAAAACGCATCGAGAGCTTAGCACAGACTAACGCATGATCGGACTCTAGACAGGTGCCACAGTAGGAGCGGCAATCTTGCACACTCCCTCGCCAGGAGTAGCTGATAGCAATATGGTCAATTTGCGTGAACAATGTCGCCGTTGGAGATCTCCAAGTGGAGCAGTGGCGCTTCGAATGGCGGAAGTTAGTGCTGGCAAGGTACAGTCTGTGCTCTGAGCACAAGTTAAGCAATCTTTCGCCGTTGTCATTACGATGACAATCGGGACCAAACCGTCCACCCACGAAATGCACGTTTAAGGATAGACGGCCAACACGTGCATTCATGTCTCCAGCTAGGACAACGATGTCACTCCTCGATGCAAGTCTAATGAGTTCTTGTAATCTTCCATAAAACTCATCCTTGTCACGTTCAGAGCTACAATTAGTCAGTGCATAGGCAGCAACCACAAACAGGTCGCGGGATTGGTTGCGAAATCGGCCTTTTTTGCACGAACCCTGTAGTCTTACCACACAAAGGCGACTGTCGACTGGGATCCAGTCTAACAGTGCGACCTCAGCTCGCTCACTCAAGACGATTCCGACACCAGCTTGACCAGATACCATGGCATCGTCATCAGTGGACAAACGTAGATAGTGTGACTTACGTAAGTTCGAAGGGTTAGACAATCGTGTAACTGAGCTAGAGTTATGCATGCGTGTTTCCGACAAACAGCATACATCGACGTCGAGGCTATCAAGCGTGCGAGCCAAGGCTGCCTGCTGTCCGATGCTAGCTAAAGTCCGTACATTAAACGCAGCTAATTTGAATGGTACGCGTGGGCGGAAGAACGCTCTGGAGGCATTCGAAGCAGGCAAAATATTCGAAGTAGCTGAATTTGGAAACCTCGATGAACAAGCTGCACTTCTGTCAGGGCTAACCAAAGAACCACAAAACGGAAAACAGTTATTAAAAAATTTGCATGCAGTGTGAGATCATGTAAAGCATTTTGAGCAGAGAGCAAAGAGCTTGAGAGCAGAGAGCGCGAGAGCACGGGATCTGTCATTTTTACCTTTATTTTCATAATTGCTTGTGGGCGTGATACTACCCGGTTGCCCAGGCCGAAGTAGGGGGTTAGCTTAGGGGGCCCCACCCGGAGCCTTTGGCTAAAAAGCATGAACCACAAGGCAGTGGCTTGAGACTGAGTTTGTCTGACCTCTATCCATCGACCTTCCTGGTATGAGTAGCTCTGCTGGCACCAAAAGGCACCACCCAGTATAGCTCAATGAGTCATGAAGGTACAGAAACCATCGCACCACGTTAAGGTCCAGTCTCAGCGCGACGGTGTCTCAGCGCGACGGGAGTCTCAGCGCGACGGAGTCTCAGCGCGACGAACATGCAGCGCTTACTTTGAGTTCGGGAAGTAGTGTTGATAGAAGTAGCTAGTCGGACACATCCTGCTATTGACGGGGATCCAGTCTATAAGTGAGCTTTCTGCACGTGAACTCGGAACCATACCTACAACGGCTTGCCCTGAGGAGGAAGTAAAAGAGTCACCTGAGCAGCTCAAATAGTACCTGTTGGAAACACTTGGTGCAGTCAATTCGATTAGCGTAGAGGGATCATAATGTGTTGTCTCTGACAAGCAACAAATGTCGATGGACAACGAACCTAGACTGAGGCCAAAAGCAGCTTGCTGTCGTGATTGACGCAGCGTTCATGCATTCATGGCACCTATGTATGCAGACGTGCGCGCTTTTATAAAGTGAGTTTTGGGTTTATGATATGCTAAGCTCCGAAAAGGCTTAGATAGGCCGCTTATCACACTGGATGGTGAAGGATAAGAATTAAAAGGCGGGGAATGGGAGGGGGCAGAAAAAGATTGAATAGCAGTAGAAGCTTGTTTTTGCTTTCCCATCCCGCAGTATGCACCAGGTTAGGCGACCCGATTTTTCGTGCGCGACGTCTGATGCACCACGGAAGTGGATTTATTTGCGATTGCCATGAAACCACAAGCTTGATCCAGGTAAAGTGCCGCACAGTCATAGACTGCACATGGGCTAAGATACTGTCAGGTTGCCATGGTGGTATGTAGGCTGGGATACTGCCAGGCCAGCCATACCTAGACAGGAGAACAATTAGGGTCTCGACCAAAGCCTTTAGCTAAACAGCTTTACCTACAAGGCAGTGGGCTGAGACTGAGTTAAGGTTCAGTCTCAGCGCGACGGCAAGGGCAGAACAACAACTAATTGTTGTTTTGCAGCAAACACAAACAGATCTCGGGATGTTTTACGCTATCGGTATTTTATACACGAACTCTGTAGTATAACTTCACAAAGGCGGCGATCTTTGGTCGAAGATTTGGTCTAGATTACCGTAATTCAATGACAATGGGAAAGGTTGCTTAAGTTGTGAACGAAGCACAGGCTTTATCTTAGCAGGACTAAGTTCCATAATTAGACACGTCACTGTTTCGCCTGGAAATCACTTTTGACAGATTAGTTCACGTTGTCAGCTAATCGCGGCGGGGCAGTGTGCATGATTGCCACTCATAATGGAGCACATGCCTAGAGCCTGGTCATGCGTTAGCTCTCGATGCAATTTGTCAGGAAATCTAGAAAAGTGGAAACACTTCTGAATGCGGCCTGGTTCAACGTGAGTTTGCATCGTTCTAAAGTTATGAAAGATTGTATCTTCGGGATTGCGATATATTCCGGGTAAGTATTGTTAATGAAGTCTGGCCACCACTATGAAGCGATAGCTGGTGGTAAACGCGCACGACAAACAATTCTTTCAGGATTTCAACACCTAAATTGTGTTTCTATTCACCAGCGAGATCGGATCTCTTGTACCACAATTAAGCTATTACTATACAAAGTTTGTTCGATTGAATGGTGATTCTATCTATCACCCCAGCGGGAGAGATGCCACTTGACGCAAAAACTGCATCTGATATTAACACTTGATCGGAGTTGTCAAACTTCGGGCTCACAACGCGTGGGGTGCGGCAGGGCTGTGCTATCTCGCCGTTCTTTTTAAACTTCGCGATTGACGATGTCTTAAGGACAGCTTTAGCTGGTCTGGTACGCGCAGCTGTTGAACTTCCATCGGATGAGAGCTACCGATCTAGAGTATGCAGATGACATCGCACTTCTGGGAGATGACCCTCATATAAGGCAACAAGCCCTGGACCGCCTGACACTTAAAGCTTCAAGGTATCGTATGTGCTTTGCGCCTAACAAGTGTGAAACACTTACCCAGGACTATGCGCGATGTCAACGTTGAATTGGCCGACAGCTTTGTTTGCCTTGGCAGTTGTATCTCTGCTGGCGGTTGTGTCGAGGACGTGATCCCAACGTGATCGTAAAGCGGGTGTAGTGTTTGGTAACCTTCACCACTGGTAGCGTCGACGCGATGTTTCACTCCACGCTAAAGGCTGAGTGTACAACGCAGTGGTGCTTGCGAAACCTGGTCTATCCGAGCGGATGTCCGTCGGCTTTCTTTCTTTGACACCAGTTGCATGCGTAGTATTGCTCGCATTCGTTGGCAGCATCGCGTTAAAAATATAGATGTCTGCAAGCGGGTATTAGGATCAAGTGGCCACGGACTGAGAGAAATGCTGATGGTTGCTCGTTTGCGAGGGTTGGGGCATGTTTTGAGAATGCCTCCTCACCGTTTATCATACCGCGCCTTATTCGCAGAGCCTGGCAGAAGCTAGGAGAAACGACCGACTGGCCAGTCAATGATGGGGCGCGTTGGGATGAAGAAACTCGCCGTAGCGCTAGGCTCAGTTGGGCGTATTCGTTTGTCTGGGTGCGGTCCAAAAGCTCAACATAATTGTTGGCTGGAAGCCTTACGAGATATGCCTGCAAACCGAAGTCAGTGGTGGCACTGTATTTTATTATGCGTTGCGTAATTGTTAATCCGGTATTATTTGATGGAAAAAAACATAAAAAAAACAAAATCACATGCAGTGAAAACGCAAGATCAAGTTGCTTTTTGCGCATTTGCTTTGGCATATTCCGCTTGCCTGCTTTCCCTTTTTCACGCGCTTGCTTATCTGCTTTTCATATTGCTTGGCACTGTCTGGCTTCAGCCTTTCGCCTCATGATGATATTGATGTTCCTGTGACTTTTATTTAGATGAAGTTGAGGCATGGTTTTTCATTTTAGCAATCATGAAATAGATGCGCTTTCATAGTTATACAGTTACACATTGTGATACCTGATATTAGTAGTCTGGATGCTAGTCGAAGCCTTGTACTTTCGGTTTACACACTTCAAGTCCAGCGTTTTCGATTCACTAGGTTGGACTCCTCAACTAACTAACAAGGATTATACTAGCATACCAATTAAACATCCACCGTGTACTATAGTTGTGAAGTGCGGACACCAAGCTCAGGTGTATTGTTACCCTCAAGGCTACAACTCGACAATAATGAAAAATATTTCTAAATAGCTGAAATGTAGAAGATTAGCAGAATACGGTGCTATTGGGTAGACGGTGGTCGACGATACTATGAGATTTTTGCTAATATCTTTCTTACCCATGATGGAAGGATGTCCGAATTGTCGCTTTATGACTCTACAGTTGATGAGTTTTTCCGGCCTTGGAAATACGCGTCGAGGGCCGGCATCGAATTGTGCAGGATTATTGATAAGATTTAAAGATCTACTCAATGGAGAGTCGAGCTTTCGTCCGTACTTTCGCAACAAAGACGTTTGACATAGAGAAATGAAAGCACTGATATAGTTCCTACAGAAGTGGAAGAACTTTCTGCTTAGCACTCACTTGAGCGACACAGCGTGAAGCTTCATTAACCTAGGGAAGAGCATACACTGCTACTGGGTGCTGAACGGAGATCTACAGATAGCCTGTAATTCCAGTCTATCGCGAGGGTACTGTCTAACACTCTGAACATTGTAGAGTACGAGATCACCATGCGCTTTAAATGTACATCCATTGTAAACAACATTCGAAGGAGGACAACAGCGGTAACGTTGATAAAAGTTAGAAATACGTGGAGTAATTTACATTTACCTGATTGTGAAAAATCAAAATATCAGTTAAGGCGTTATCATGAATCACAGGTCGGAAGTCGGACAGAGAGCAAAGCAACCTAGACCAGCGAAAGCAGATTAACAATGGCGTTAAAAGAACGCCAGCAAGTGGAACATGGTATTCGTATAAAATAGCATATTCTGTATAGTTTCACTACATGCGATTTGAGTATTACGTTGAGCACTGAGCCTTTATTGTTGAGCGAAATATCGCGTCGTCAACACAAATGCCGGATTTTAGCTGACCCTACAGCTGCTTTGCGTACATTCGGTGAGGTCGAAATACAACCGGCATTCGAGATACAACTGTAGAGATAAACTAAGATATCGACTATTTTAAACTGACAGCATATATTGATTCGTCAGCTCCAAACTTGGGAAGAACAGGTACGAATTTCAGCTGCTGAGCGGATGTCGCGCCGTCGGTTCGAGAACACCGCCCAAAGGAAGAGTACCGCCTATCGCTGTTAATCGTGTCGGAAAGATAAAGAATACCTCATCAACGTTTACCATACAGCACCTTATTCAAGAGCCTGAAAGAATCGATGGGATGGCCAATCAAACGTCAGATAGAAGCTCATGATGGCGATAAGCTCAACCATATAGATTGTTTTACCTGGGAGGGGTATAAAAAATATTCACAGTTGGCTAGAAGCCTTACGCGATATGGCCGAAGTCAGAGGTGCTAGTGTAATTTGTTGAGTATCATGTTTTTTCTGTATAATCGTATCCCTGTATTAAAAACAAATGCGAAATCGCATTCCGTAAGACTACTCAATTTTGGGTTACCTTTCATATTAGTCTCCACTGTTTCAAGGCTCATGGAATATGGTCATGCTGCTTCGTACCATCAGTATCGAGCTGGACGAGAAACTCAATTTTCTGAATATGACGACATTTTGCACTCAATATTTTGGTCCCTTAAGGCCACTGATGGTGCGACAAGCGCATTTGATATTCTACTGGAAAGATAGCAACGATATTTGTCCGTGTGGACTTTCATAATTGCGATAACCGTATAAGACTTCAACTCAAGGTGTGATCCACCTTGCACTATGGAACTATCCACGAAAAGTCGCAGCCATGTATTCGATTGTTGTAATACAAAACTCGTCGACTGAGTGGCGAATTACAGGTATTTGACCTGGCTTGGTTGATATTAGGAAATACTCATGTAAAATTAGATGGCTAAGGGGAGTCATTTCGCCTTTTGAACTCAGAAAGACTCAGCATAGCTATATAACTTGACAAGCAACAAAACCAAAAGAGCAAGCCGTGCGCGCCTTGTGATTCACTGAGTCAAGAAAAAGTCGAAGTAGCAGATATTATCATGTAATGATGAAATTAAAAATTATTTTTGGCAGCTATTGGTTCATGGGAATCAACATTGGGTTTCCTTTCATCAGCAGCATCATCTGATGGTGGGTCGTCGAACAAAGATGCGACGTAATTTTCTGGGTACCGAACTTCCACTGGTTGTGCCAGATACGATTCGTAGTCCATCGAGGAGTATTCCACGAAACTTGTAGAGATAATGTCTTGAATACTTGGATGACTTCTTGGGGGTTCGTTTGCTCCGTTGCTTATGGTTTCCTTTGCATCGCTGTTTCCGACATGTAACTGAACGAGTCGGATACGCTAAAAAGGTGCGACAACTGGTGAATTGATCCAGAAACCCTTAAAATGTATCAGATTATAATACAAAATCAACCGGGTCAACGGTGAGCAAGAGTTTATTTATGGTGCATGAAATCTTAGTGAATATGGGAACTGCTTGCCGAAAGCAAACACAAAAATGGAGCAAGGCAAAGCTTGGTGTTTTGTTGTTGCTAACAACAACTGGAGTTTTATTTCACCGACGATTTCGGACAATGCGCTAATCAACAGGATTGTCTACAGTGAACCGTGAAGTAGTGTAAAGGTTTTACATTCAATTCATTGTCAAGTAATGTTCACGCAACGAACAATGATACGTCTGTGTCAAGTGTTAAAGCAACTATAAATGACCAGGGTTAGGCTCGCCATGCGCACTTTTGCATGCAAAATTGGCCAAGATCGATGTCCTGCGGAGATAACTTTGATTCATCTTTGGTTGGGCGTGCTTAACGCAGCCCATCAACCTGAATGGGTTCCGTTTGGTATGGTATAAAAGCACAAGCCTGATCCAGGCAAAGTGCCGCACAGTCAGAGACTGCATTTGGGCTAGGATACTGTCAGGTTGCCCAGGTCTAGACAGATATGAGGGAAAAAGAACAGGAAATGGTAGCGAGACTCCAGCGTGTTTCAGCATGCAGCTCACTACCTCAGCCGCACAGCACAAAGTACTGCATGATTGCACAACCGTGTGAAGCGACATTATAAAAATACTGTATTTTGTAAGCATCCCTGGCTAGTCTTTTACGGATCTGAGATCAATGAATACACATGAAAAAGTTGAAACGATAAAAGGTCTGTTGAAATGATCCCCCAGATTATCACAACCAGAGCAATCAAGCATCGTGAAGCATTAGTTTAGCAAAAATAGGTATGAAACTCACGCGGCGGAGACGGAGATTTCTTCGTAACGCATCTGAACGGACTCTGCGAATAGGGTCGTTAAAATTAGACTCCGCAGAAGTGGATGCAGATGAATTAGAATAACCCATAACCCTTCACACGTGAATTCCTTGATAGTAAAGTGCAATTAACGACAGGTTTTCAACATAGCTAAATCGATTTTCCAACCTGGAATGTGAGTGACCGCGATAACTTGTATGATAACCCAAACAAAATTTTTTTAACAATCATTGTTCACAGTAAATTCCAATTAAGGTCACATTCCATTACACGCGCTAATTAGGAGGTGCATGGATTAACCAAGTTCAGTAATACGATGGAAATTAAAATGTGTGTGTGTGTTGAGTTCAGAGTAATTCCGCTGTTTCGTTACCGTCGGATTTCATTTGCTTTTTAACTCATTAAACTAGTTTATACAGTGATGCCACTCCGAAACCAAGAATATTATAATATGTTTGGAATCACAAGCTTGATCCAGTCATAGACTGCACATGGGCTACGATACTGTCAGGTTGCTCAGGGCTAGACAGATATGGGAAGGAAGAGAAAAAATGGCAGTGAGATTCAAGCGTGCTACCGCAAGCAGCTCACTGTCGGGACGTGCGCCAAACTGAATACAATCACAATGCAAGGAAATTTGAGTGCAATCGGTTAGAGTAGTTTTTGGGTAACGTTGCACTTCTGACACAGAAGCTTCGTCAGACCAAGGGTGATAGTCAGGACAGGGAACATGATTAAGTAGTAGTCAACCTACCACCACTTATTTGACCTTAACGCTAAACAGCCTCTAGTACACCTACAGTGTCACGTCTCGTGGTAATGACCAGGATCAGTGGTCCATTTTCCTCACAGTGTGTATCCAAATCAATCCGATACAAGTGAACACTGTCAAGGTCAGTTGACACAGCTGCCCACATACGTAAAAATACACGACGAAGGGGGCTAAGGCTATTTTTGAAAAATTCACAATTTGGGACCTGGTCTAGGCTGCTCAATGTTCTAAATTGTAATCGTATTAAGTTCCGCGCACATCAGCCGCTAGGCTGAGGTCCACGCAATCGTTACCATCATAAGGGCGCGAGTAATGACGCAGTTACATCCGTGTACACCAGATGTTGCCGAAGCACAAGAGCGAGTTAAAACCGAACGAAGTGATATTGAAAATAATACGCTATCGCAGTTATTTAAAGTAGCTGAGAATTAAAGTCAGCGCTATATAATAAAACATGTGGGGAGCACATGCTGGTAGCACATACTTTTCAAAAATTATGCTAGAATTCAAAGTTCATAACTGACGAAAAGGATTTTTTCTATATGGTATGGTATGAAAGCACAAGCCTGATCCAGGCAAAGTGCCGCACAGTCAAGGACTGCACGTGGGCTAAGATACTGTCAGGTTGCCCAGGCCTAGATGGAATGAAACACTAGCTATTGTTGATTTAATTTTTCGTCTCGGTTAGAAATGAATCGACAGTGATAGGAAATATCTAATAAAATTTTGCTAGAGATGGCTGGCTATGGGAATAAATATGCTAGTAATGATCGATCACACCTGAAACTCGACAAACGTTCTCATCGGGAATCAGTTGAGAATAAAACATTTTACGAGTTTGTAAGCCATAGCAACAGATCTTATGTGTTGCTGCTGCCTAATCCAACTCTCCGTTCACACCTTTAGTCTGATTATGCTTGTAAAAAAACAGGGCGATAACAAACGAATCCTACGACAGACCGCATTCAAAGCCTGATTGTATGGTGGTGACAACTCGTTCAATCTCAAACATCTTACAAAAGCTCAAATAGATTATCCTCGGTTGTCTCTAATTACAAGGACTTTGCTGAAAAATAATTTCAAGGCAAAAGGACGGAGTATGTTTGAATCCAAAAATAAAAAAGAAGTGTAGCTGATCAGCACTTGCGGTTGCTAAGGATTCCTACTTATGTACGATTCCTCACTATAAGCCCCATAGTTCCACTGAAGGGATACCCGAGATTATCTGGTATGATTGTGTGTGCTTACCTTCATTAATTTTGTAAAATGTTCAGTCAATCAATGAGTGAAACTTCGCATCGTAAAACTCAGGTTCTGGGCAAAAATAACCAGAATTTAAACGACGGGTTCAACTCACATTAGAATAGAGTTCACTGGTGTATTATCTCACATAAAAACGGACTGTTCCAAATGCGCAAAATGACCAATTTGTACTTGTCTATTACGCTTATGTTTCACCACCGGTTCGCTTCAGCCGTCAAACACCAAGCCAGGCTTAGCCGATCTTGGTCTTATGGTATGGTATGAAAGCACAAGCCTGATCCAAGCAAAGTGCCGCACAGTCAAGGACTGCACGTGGGCTAAGATACTGTCAGGTTGCCCATGCCTAGACAGATATGAGGGGGGGGAATAGAAATGGTAATGAGACTCCAGCGCGTTTCAGCATGCAGCTCACTACAGTTGGCCAATCAGTCTTAACTTTGCGACTGTAAACATCATAACACTGGATGTTACTTAGGCATATTGCTTATTTGTGAAGACACTTTGTTGTGATGTAATAATATTAACCTCAATGCTATGCGATAGATATTTTTCAGTTGCGAATAAATTCCAGGTGTACGTGTGAAACAAGCTCGTATTGAACTCCGCCGTTTTCATGGCCAAAAACGAACGTCTATCTGCGTTCTCGTTTCGCTATCACGTGAAGAATACACAGCGTCGATGCACTCACAAAAAACGACTAGCGTGTGCTCAACATGGAGCGTGGTGCTTAGTATGCCTTCTTCTCGCAAGAGGTGTGATATTGATTAAGTGGACAGCGAAAGTTCTCAGGAACGCACAACAACGCGACAAATTTGTCGGTCGCTACAGAAAATAATCCGGAGAATATTACTTGAGTAAATTTTGATGCGAGATTATAGGACCAAATGAGCTTGAAAACGGGATCTCGAGGTGAGAAAAAAGCCTGAAAAACAACTAAGCCAAAAGCGAACAAGAGTATTAGGCGATTAATAGTTGGCTGAAAACGTTCATTGTTGGGACAAGTATTACATTTATTTATTTATTGTTGAGCAAGAATCAGATATTCAAGGATCACTGGAAGACGCGATTTTCGAATACGAACGCTTATGAATCAAGTGGTGCGAACCTATACGAACAAAGGCGCAGATTCGTAGACCTCTACTCGATCGCGAGCGAATTCCAAAACGCACAAGGCCACCAAGGAACGGATCTAATTAGTGCAGAATAAGATCGCGGCTGTATTGGTAGACTTCGGTACTAATCGCCGTGAGAAGGAAAGGCCACAAAGTGATGACGGCAAATCACCATTGATTATTAGCGTGATTCTTAGGCAAGCACATGAGACTGGCAACTAAAATAAGAAATGTAAAAACGATGTACAAGTTTGCGCACCCTCTCTTGATCATCAGCAATCGTGCGTTTGTTATTCTAGCAGCCAATTAAAGCAAACATTTGGTTTCAAGCATTCCTCATCTCATGTATCATTAATCTTGACAGATATATGGAAACCTGTTACAGGGTAAATTTGTCAGAAATGATGAAAAATACACCAAACTTGAAACGGACGAAACAATGAATTATGAAAACCCGTCTGACAGAAAGCAAGTGTATTTTGGACCGCCAGAAAGAGTAGAAAAATATCAGTTTCTGAACAAAGAAAATATTGTACAACTTTGATGAAGTGGGTGTAAGAAATCGAGTGTAACATACAGTGGAGGATGGGGAAATTATTAACAGGGGAATCGAAGGATAAATGCAGTACACAAAACTACAAGTAACACGTTTCATTACCGAGAGTAAAATGAGAAAAATATACATTAATTTAAATATCTGAAAGCCAGGAATCAAGAGTATTGTTATTTGCCAAATGGGGTCTTGTGTTCGGACGTTGCTTCCGCTTCTTCGTGGTCGAATCAACTGGATCGATAGAAACAGTGTCGGCAGAGGTTTCGTAGGCTTTCAAGGGGGCTAATTCAAAGTCCGGAACGCCTTGAGAAATGAAGATGTTGGCCAAATCTTCCGAGGAGGACAGATAAAGTTCCTACGTGATAAGAACAGATAGGGCAAATTAAGGATAAGTGTGAACGAGATTTTGGCTCGCGTCAAATATTGATGGGGCGAAAAACAGCGGAAGTTAAGGTGAGCGATGATAATACTAACCTTTTCATTTGACAGGTGTAGCAAACAATTGAAAACGATTGGGACGCTGAGTTCTTTGGTCATTTGCCAACTAATTCGGTTGGGTAGGGAGCAGAGTAGCTTAGATAACGTTGGGAAATTCGACCAGTGGTTTGAAGAACCATCAGGAGCGACATCGTTAGGTGGTTCAGCGGAAGTTTCTGTAACGGGATCATTGGTGGGTGTCCCAGATGGCGCTGAGCTACCCTCACCATCGGTTCCATTAGGAACGGGAGCCTCCGACGATGCTGATAAAATAGCCGGCTCCAAAAAGTTCCATATAGCAGACTTTAGCTGCCGTACATTGATCATTTTTGCCGTGCGAGCATAACCGATTTCAATTCGTGCAATTTTGCGAGGTTGTGAGATCAGATCCATATCATCGAACGCGCCAAGATCGTCATACCCAGCGGTAGCCTGTGGATGAAAACAAAAACGATAAGAAAATAATAGTAAGCGAGTAAAAACGTTATTCATAAATGTGGGCATTTGCTATTTGGCAACTAAGTCCAGTTAATTGTGAGAGGTGATATTTTCCGAGGAAAAGACCAAGCGAATTTGACAGACTTTCGACAGAATACCAGGTTGCCTCGAGCAAACTGAGCCTCTGTTGTGGAAGCGGTTTTGTTAACCAGTCCTAACTCGGACTGGCGCCGTTGTAAGAGTGGTCAGGCCCTGAGTTGGCTCAAGCAGATTAAGGCTTGGACTGTTAAACTAGCTGATTCCAGAATTGGGGTCCAAAAGCCGAAAATTCACAGTGGCATTTTACACTTGACGATATGGTCCAAAATCGTGTTCAGGGGCGGTCTTGTTGTAGCATCTGGGTGTTTGATTAATCATCTCTGTTGTCAAGCAAAGTGGCGAAGAAAGCTGTCACCTGATGTCGCTCTACTCGTTCACAACACTTGCTTGAATGCACGTTTGATTCGATGTGTAGACACCGCATCCCAGTGTGTCTGTGCCAATATTTTATAGGTTCAGTAACTATTTATGTCCCACCCATATATTATAGAATTTTATTACTTTGTCATGGTTGCATGACAGTTATGTACCTGGTAATTGTTACCCGTATAATGCGTGGGCAACCTGATAGTATCTTAGCACACGTGTAGTGTCTGATTATGCGGCACTTTGCGGCTTGTGCTTTCATACCATATCATACCGCTGTAATGCTGCTGCTGGAAGCGAGTACTTGATCAGATTATCTCCAACGCTTACAACGAAACCGTTCAATGCCTAATCTAAAGTTTTGGATGGCACTAATGACGACTTTTAAAGCCAAACTTGATGTGCATAAGCAAACAAACGTCATTTGTGAGCCGTTCATTTGATAGGCTCGTTATAGACTACAATTGCTTCCATTTTCATTCATTACGCATTCGCATAACTGTTTGAATAGTTGAAACCTTTGATTTTCTATTCGATAACTGAGGTTCCAGCACCAAAGCCCGGCAAAAGTGCCAAATAATTTCGCACGAACAGTAGCGATTGCTTCAAAAATCAATAAAGAAATATCCGGACTATATGAATCCACGATAGCTTCATGCGTAATCGTACACTACTTTCTGCTGTAGACAATAACATCGTGTTAAATTGATTGTCCACGATAATGAGTTGCAGACTCACAACCATTACCCATTCCTTGTACATCTGTCTAGGCCGTGACAACATAATGTCTCAACTCAAGTGAAGTTTACGACTAGGAGGCAAGCTGCTTGATGTCGAAAGACGTTACCTGAGTGAATATACCGTCGAAAGGTATAACGTCATCGTTATTGTCATCATCATCGTCGTCGTCGATACATGCCAACGGCGACGCAGGAATATCATCCAATTCAGATGGTGGGTGTTCGCCGGGATTCAAATTTCCACTTTTCTCGTTGGATACGCCCACAATCGTGCAAAATTCTATATTGGCCATTGTCCGATTTAAATCAGCATTCTACAACGGAAGAAATTAAGGAAAAAACTGGAGACATTGGTAGACGCGAAACCGCATACCACACAATCATAAAGCGATGAAACATAATAGTATGGTAGAAGAAAGGCGGTCGAGTTCTCCAGGTGCTGTTAGCCTCCCGTTAGCCTGGGAGGGCATTTCATCTAAGGAAAGGAAAACCTTTATTTTAAACCTCCACTGCCTTGCGGGATACCCGATCGCGGGAAAGGCTTCGGGAGAAAACCCTGAGGAAAAATCTGGAACAAAGTCTGGTAGACGGTTAGTTGGTGCACACCACCTCTGGCAACTCCCTGCTGCCTTGCAGGTCGCACTTGGTTGTGCAAAGGCTAGAGAAGCTGACTCGAACAAACGCCGAGTGGTGCTGGGGACGCCGCTTTGTATCCAAATTCCCAAGAATCTTCATTGAAGCCGACTCATCCTCCAAGAGGAGATAGTCGCACACAAGTACAAGTACATGTTATGCGAAATTGCTATCAAAAACTGTTTGCAATGCATTTGCATGCATTCGTAGGATAATTCGATTTTCACTTTATCTGACTCCGTACGAATGCTCCACGATGATGATGCAACAAAATTAAACTCAAGTGCAGTAATCAACCAACGAAAGAATCGAAATGAGTGAAAAACGAAAAACAGTTAAAATTTCAGGCGTCGTCCAATTCAAATCACGCATCTCGCGCAAGTATTGAGGTGTATGAGGCCTGAAAGAATGAATACTGATAAGAATAACGTTTAGCTCTCAAGCGGCTGAGAATTTACATGAGCAGATAGTAAAATTCCCCAAAGCATAATACTTGGCGACCAGAAGCGGATGATGAACTTGAAATTCACTTACTGCTCTTGAAAGAAATAAGTTTATAGCTAGCACCCGAGATGATGTTTGTTAAAAAAAATTCGGGGTTTGATCTGGATTCCAAGAATATTGTATCCGGGTTGAAAGTAATGCTCGGTTAGACTAATTCGTAATGGACAACCTCGATAAGAAAAACGCAGTCTTCACCAGTTCATTCTTTTTCGATTCTAATAATTGCATTCGGGCCCGCATGATATGACATCATCCGTGATCATACTAATATCAAGCAATTCATGTGCAATGATCTCACTCGCTTTACACCTGGGCAGGTGAAACTGAAGTGTTCAGTGAATGTCCGCTTGTAAGATATTCCATATTATTCAATAAATACGGTGTGCCCAAGCGCACCAGCCAGAAACCACTTTGTGATTCTGTATTTGAACAGAATGTTTCGTTGCACAAACGATATATAACATTGATGTAACACATTTGATTAAATGCTGTTTTCTTAGGATAAATGTGTACACGTATAAAATCACAATGAGAAGATAGATAATATATGGTGCAGTTTATTGAACAAGAAAGAGCTCTGTAAAGTCTCAGATTGCATGGGTGTAAACAGGTGGGGGAGACAGTGCCGCATAATCACAGATTGCATGTGCGCTGAGATAGTGTCAGGTTTCGTAGGCAGAGAGATAGGAGAGTAGAACAGTGAGACTCCAACCTGTTTCCCCATGCAGCTCATTGCAGGCCGCAAAAAGGTCAGTACGTTTACCTGCACGGATGTGCAATCATGCGGTATTTCTGTGCTGTGCGGCTAACATCGTGATAAATTGATTGGCCATCGGTAGTGAGCTGCATGCTGAAACATGCTGGAGTCTCACTACCATTTCTATTTCTTTTGTCATATCTGTCACATATCACGGTTACCTGAGCAGCGCACACATTCACAGTGCAGCTGCAGGTAATAATTTGTATGGTCGTATGCTGGTGAGCACGCAAAGCTTACGATGATGATGACGTTAATGACGATGTTCAAGGGCGGCATGGTATCGTTTAATCCTCAACCGGGGTGGGAATAATGGAAAACAGTATAAGATGGCGACAATGATTAATACAGCACCAAGACATTTATTTCGTACTCATAACCGAGACTTACAAGCGCTCGATTATTTCCTACACCGATTTGAGAGTTCGAACCCAACACTATTTCCCTATTGAACAGCTGGTACAAACAGTTTCGAGTATCGCTCCATTCCGTTGGTAACAGGTTTATCTGACGACTTGCTTTCAACCGGTAGGGTTCTTTGAACACGCAGGCACTCGCCAAGTTACTGTTGGGAGGAACCTCGCATAATTCGTTTTTTCCCCAGGTTCGTCGAGTAAGGTGGCCGTTCCTAGATTATAATTGAGAAAAAAGGTTAACTATTTTGAAAAGTACCCAAGCGAAATAGGATGGTTGAAATCATAAAACATAAAAAACAAATGTGGAAATGATTATGTAAGCTATCACTCATGAAAAGATAGACAGTGTCGCAGTTTTATTAAAAAACACGATTATGAAAGCGGCATAGGTCATTTTGAACCATGGTAACGTCCCATGACAGAGAAATTCCCGCTGCTCGGTGTAATCGTTACCCTTAATAAATTCCTTCGTAAAGCACAGCTCAGCCTGTCAGACTATGCAGCACTCTTCGATGTTAATAGGATAAACGTGCATGGAAGATTGTTGTATATGGAACGAAGGTAGATACAGTGGAGCCCACCTACAACGAATTCCCGGTTTGAACGAACACACCATGATTTCCCAAATAAATTCCTTCTTTGTAAGCCTATTTAAAACATTCGTACAACGAATCTGTTCGTTACGAATCTCGCTTATTACGAACACCGTACATGTTCCTGACAGCTATCTTTGTTCAATAAAGTTCATGCATACAACGAACTCGCTCTGTCTTGGCTTTAACCCACAACGCCCCGTCAAGAGTGGCCTGCAGTGCGTTAAGAATAGAACTGACACACAGCTTGACGAGACACAGGCAGCCTGGCTTACATTGTGCTAACTGACTCGCACGCACGCACAAGAAAATCACGTGAATTCTCTGTGATTGGTAATCATAGACTCATGGCAAAGTGCAATCACTCAGACAGACATTTCATTCCCTTCTTACAGTTACACAATGGCTGACAGACAACGAAAACGAGGGCAGTTTAGCCTAGAGAAAAAAGGGGAAATTTTAGCTGAAGTGGAGAATGGCCAAATGACAAAATCTGAAATTGCTAAAAAATCTGCCATAGCAAAATCAACGCTGTCCACCTTCCTGCAGCAGAAGAAACAACTCGTTGAAACATTCATGCAATTCGTTTTAGAATAAATTTACGATTATTAACATGAACTTGGAATTAATGTTGTGATATGTGTGTTGTGGCATCATCTATTCATCAAATGGATTACACGCATATAGAAACACTGCTTTATTGTTTACACGTGTACAGAAAAACAGCGCCAAAATCACGTCTGACAATGCGTTTTACTTACAACGAACTCCGCTTTTAACGAACATTTTACTCTCTCCACAGCTATTCGTTGCACCCGGGTTCCACTTATTAATATATAATAACACGGTGTTTGAAAGGAGCTTCCGGGATTGAAGTTAAAAAGCTCGCTTGCTCGTTTATCAATCTAAATTTGGTGCTGCATTTATGTGGACGATTGCTACTTTGAGACTCTGGGTTAAGAGCGAGCAGATAATGATAATTGTTTATCATCATTCGCAAGCAAATAGTAATCTTCCGGTGGACAACATTCAGTCACGGCGAAGCCTCAAGAGATATAATCGTGCGCCGAATTCAGTAGTGTTCGCACGGTTATCGAGGTTCAGTACTGCTATAACCGATTCATTACAAACTTTCTTTTTCATTATTATGACTACCCGATCGGTCAAAAACATATTCGTTTATATGAATCGCACAAGTTGAGATCAATTTCACACCAATATTCTCAACTGGAGGCTGACAAATTCGCGACTGAATCGGGTGACAAAATATTACTACAACTCGTCACTTTCCGTCAACTCCGCACAATACGACACAAACCAAACCAAGCCGTATCGATTTTTGTGCTCTGATTTGTACTTTTGGTTGGCCCCGTTAACATGATGTTCGCGAAACATGCGTCGTTTGTAAAAATGTCGTCGGTGGTAAGGTCAAATCTGCCACGTGTCGCAACTGTTCCCACACGTGTCACGCAAAACGTGACAAATCATCGACTACAGGGGCGACATCGATCAGGAATCGTGAAAACATGCTACGTGTGTAAAAATGGTCGAACTAAAACAAACGCGGATTTAGCTGTCTGCCCCCCTGATCCGCAAAAAGTTACGGAGTCAAAGACACCTGCTCATCGGAAGGTTCAGCGAAAACCCGCAGGTTCAAAATCAAAAGTCACTGTGCAAAATACTCCTAAAGTGGGCATGATGAGTATTCGTTCTAAGGCCGTTGAAACGTCCCACAACCAGCGAAAGTGACAGACACACCGTGTACATTCTCTCCATGGATTAAGCGTGATTTGCACCAACGTATAGGAAACAGCTGCTACCTTACTAGGGGACAGGCTAAAGCACAACCTGACAGTATCTCACCACACGCACACTCTTTGATTGTGCGGCATTTTACCTGCATCAGGCTTGTGCTTATGTGCATGCATAAATACGTTATATGCTTACGAGGCTAAGCATAGAAGTAGTGATTGTGTCAGAAATAGTTGAGATGAAGGGATACTGAAATTACTTACATAAAGTTGGGTCAACCGAATGTATCGTATTGTATTCCTCAACTACTCAGTATTGTCAGCAACTGATATCAATAAGCAAGTTATAACACTGTTGGGGAAATATTATTATTTTCTTCGAAAACTCATTATAACTAATAATTTATGATTCTTGATTCTGATTGGTCCATTTTGTCGACCATAATGTGTTTCGCTTGATTCAGTGTATAAATACCCACGAGCCGCAGCTTAATGACTTTTTGGTCAGAGACGGTAAAGCTCTTTGTCTGAACGGCCTGTCTTTTTTCTTGCTACGCGTAGTGTTGGGTTTAGTTAGTCAATTATCACTAATAACATAAAGGTTTTTTTCAGTGTTAAACATTTGGGTAATTATTACTTGGGTTCTACTCTGGTAGTATACAACAAATACGCAAGCTGCCTGGCCGCCGATTAGGCAGATACTATGTAACAGATTATCAACGCTCGGTTGATCGAAATAACAAAACATCTTATTGCTCATTTAACCTTGAACGAAAATAAATTGTACCAGTGGCAAAACATTCCGAGCCAGTTGATCAATTTGTGGCACCGTAAACGTGGTGTAAACGTTGTCAAATACCTGATGAGTGCAAACAGCACGAAACCGGTCGTGGGGTGTGTGTGTGTGATGGAAATGCATGCAAATGAATATTTTGGTTCGTGGTCAAAAACCAGTTACAACACATACCTGGTCCGATTTTCACCAGGTTCTTTCGCGGGTTCATAATCCACAGTGGCGGTCGAAGCCTTTTTTGCACGACGCGTTCTTCGAGAGATACCCACAGTTTGGATTGTCTCGACATCAGCGTTCTCATCCGTCACGGCTGGAGTGGACGAAATTTGAAAAAACGAGCTGTAACTTATCGGTAAGTTAATACAACATTTATAAATATAATAAACCTGTGTACCGTTGATAAAGAAGTCCATTAAAACACAAAACCGGCGTCAGACATAGTGCCACAGTCATGGACTACACATGAGTTGACTGTCAGGTGTTACTTGTGTAGTACAGAAAATACTGTGGGATATAGTGAGCATCCTTTAGATGGCTCTTGGGTGAAACAATTATTTTCAAGCCGCTCATTAATGTATTACGGTCAAGTAGTATATTTCCTCGAATTCAAACCATATGAACCAAGCGAATGAGAAAAATTGCTAGAACATCAAACCCAAAAATCTATATTGGTAGCATTTTTTTCGCAGTGTCTTCACAGAAAATAAACAGGTTTTCCACTGTATGGTGACTGAATTTAGCTCGTTTGAAGCTCGTGTATTAGGTTCTGTGAACTTTAACTCGACGGTGACTAATCAGGTAATTTTGTTCTCTAGATGCACCGAAAGGTATCTTTGTGTTAAAACAAGTGCTCCGGTTAGAATATGCTACCCAATGGACAAGCGAAAGATCAAACCAAGTGTCGATAGTGTGCGGGATACATTTTGTTGTTGAAATTAACTCTCTGGTAAAGCCATGATTAATTTACCAATGAAGAAACCGGCAAAACAGTTAATCAACAGGTTTTAATGCAAGTAACAAAAACAAAAAATTGAGATTCTGTTCACACTGAGGAATAAAATCAATCATCGCGGTAACGCTAATATTGGATTAAAAATTTACCCAATAACATTAAAGTCAACAAACAACAAGCGAACGAGAAAATAACTCACTTGAAATAGTTAATGAAGCTAATGTCGATTGAAATAAATGTGAAAAAGATAACCAAGGCAAAAATAAGATCTGTTGTGGGCAATTCGTATGATGTATGAACGCACAAGCCTGATCCAGGCAAAGTGCCGCACAGTCAGAGACTGTACGTGGGCTCGGATACTGTCAGGTTTACCAGGCCTAGACAGATATATGAAAGGAAAATATAAACGGTAGTGAGACTCCAACGTGTTTCAGCGTGCAGCTCACTAACCGCGGCCAATCAATTTAGCACGGCGTTAGCTGCACAGCACATACATACTACACGATTGCACACCCGTGCACCGCATGATACACAAAATGGTCCATAAATTGAATGAAAGTGTGGTCTTTTCATTCCCCTCGAATGATATGCGTGACACTAACTTGAGTGCCATGTAGTGTGATCAGCTACAGATAAACTAGATACTGTGTGATGAAAATGCATGTAAATGAGCTTTTTATACATTGTAAGGTTGGCAGGAATGTAGGGAAAGCAGCAATGGAAGTAAAAATGCAGTACATTTCCAGGTGTAGCTGGTTATCGGGGATAATCAAGTTGCAGGCACAATGCTACCAACCCCGAAGCAAATCGAAGGACCACTTTGGAAAGTTTTGGAAGAATAAAAACTGTTGGTGAAAAACGGTAAAACGCAAGTTTCGGTGCGCAACAACGCGAAATCTGTTAACCTGATGGCGGAACGTTCATAAAATTCGATGTTATTTGACGAGCACAAAAACGTTTATATATATATACTTGAAATGACATCATCTCCATGCAAAATTGATCAATATCCCACAAGAATTGTTATGGTCTCCACCACGTTTGGCAATATGACAATATCCGAGCTTGGCGCGCCGACTACCAATTATATACTTCATAAATGCACTATTGCGTTCTCGTGTATACTGCAAGTTGCCTATAGCCATAATGTGAACAGTTGACACCTAAGATTCAAGTCATTGGTATACGGAAAAGTAAATCAGCATTGCTAAATAAGCCACTAATTAGTAAAATGGGAGACCATAACGGTTGGCCTTCGCAGTCATGGGAAACTAAATGATGCATGGCTTCTTACAAGTGAACCGCGAAGCGTACAAGTCGGTAGCTATAGAGCTGTTTAACCTAATATTGTAAGATCACTCGAAATCGTGATTTTAGAATAATTAAAAAATGGAACGTACAAAAACGATGGCTACAACATTGATTAGGATACAATTGTTATCAAATGCTTAAAATTACAAGCCTGGATCCGGACAAAACGCGCAATGAGAGTGATATGGTATGGTATGAAAGCACAAGCCTGATCCAGGCAAAGTGCCGCATCGTCAGAGACTGCACGTCAGCGATATTACTGTCAGGTTGCCCAGGCCTAGACATATATGAGAAATAGAGATTACAGAGAGAGTGCACGTGGTCTAAGATACTGTCAGGTTATCAAGACCTAGACTGATACGCGATGAAATAATTGGAGTCATGAGAACTGTTATAAACGTAAGCATGAATACTGTCAAGTTGCCCAAGCCTCGGATAAATACATAAGGGGTGATGGAATGAAAGCACAAGCCTGATCCAGACAAAGTGCCGCACAGTCACAGACTGCACGTGGGCTCGGATACTGTCAGGGGTGATAGCGGTTTTTCACGCACGCAGCACATTCCCATTGACAGTCAATATAGCACAGTATGATATTGCAACACAGAAATCATCAGCATCATAATGGACATGCCGAAAGTTGAAGAAAGGGTAAAGGAACGTGAAGCAGGACACGGAAACGTACAGAGAAGTCAAATGAAAACAAGCAAGCGAAATACTGCACAATCGCGCAGTATTGTGTGCGATAGCTAGAACGTGACTCAAAACAGTGAAACGGTAAACTCAACGAGACTCACCTTTTGTCCCGCTAAGCGGATCGAGACGCCGTCGTTTAGCTTTCTTTCGCCAGTGATCAGGACCGGCCCACATCCCCAATATGTGATCGTTTAGCTGGCCGAAATGTTCATATTGCCTATCGAGCATACTTTTCAGACTACTGACAAAGAGATCACTTTCAGTTGCGTTACTGGGGGGAAAGGAGGAAACATTGGAATCAGCAATATTGAATGGAGCAAACTTGAGCGTAGATGGAATAGGTATGATGGTATGAAAACACAAGCCTGATCCAGGCAAAGTGCCGCACAGTCAGAGACTGCGCGTGGGCTAAGATACTGTCAGGTTGCCCGGGCCTAGACAGATATGATGAAGAAGAACAGGAAAAGGAAATGGTAGTGAGACTCCAGCCTGTTTCAGCATGCAGCTCACTACCTCTGGCCAATCAATTTAGCACGCAGTACTGCACGATATAAATAGTAGTGAGACTCCTGCGTGTTTCAGCATGCAGCACACTGCCGTTGGCCAATCGATTTAGCATGATGTTATCCGCACATCACAGAAATGCTGCACGATTGCACATCCGTGCAATAGGTGCATGCAAAACACATCACAACACTGTCTTTGTGGCATTACAAAACCTCGGGTCCCCGAGACAATAACCTGTCATCCGTATTCAAGATGCAACGTCAATGACTCTATGGTTTTTGTTCCCAAAATTCTCAGTAAGCCGCTAGCCAGACTATTCGTACCAGGTCAATGACACGGTTATTGTTAACCTTCATAACAGAGTAAAATCGATGGTGTACAACCGTACTCTCTACATGTGGTCAGCCAACACAGCCGGGCCAATATTTTATGGACAAATGAAAGTCAAGACCACCAACTAAATCCAATTGACGATTATTTTCATTGCAGTGATTAGTAACAATAGTCTAAGCTTGCCGCCTCCATTCAGTGAAATCAAAGAGCTCAAAACCGGTAGCGCTAAGTTAGGGGTTTGAACAAAAAGCTACAAATAGTTGTTGGATGTTAGAAAACAGCAAGCGTATTACAGGGAAGTGGCGTACAAGGGATGAGGGGCACTTGGGTGGATATGTCCCGTTGGTCAGGTCTGTAAAGAGCAGTACAAAATCACCAACGGTTACGATGCCGTAGCAAGTGTTCTCTTGTAACTCGTCACTGGGAGCAAACAATGCAACACACGTCGTGATGATATATTGACTGAACGTCAAACGGAGTAAGTGACATGTGAATGAGGGCATGTATGTATGACAGCACAATCCTGATCCAGGTAAAGTGCACCACAACCACAGACTCACGTGGGCTAAGATAGTATCATGTTGCCCCGGCCTAAACTATTATGAGAAGAAAAGTAAGTGAGAATGGTAGTGAGACACCAGTGTGTTTCAGCACACAGCTCACTACCGGTGGTAAATCAATTTAGCAGGGTGTTAGCCGTACAGCACTGTGCGATTGCACATCGGCGAATGAGGATAAAATAGTGTTGACCGACTAAGAGACACGTCGAGTTGGATTTTTTTTTAAAAACTCACGTAACGTTCTCCACATTAGAAATTTCATTCGAAACAACAGGATGTTTGTCCGTAGGGATTTCTAATTTGACTGGCTCCTCTCCAGGTGCCCCATCGTCAACAGCTAGAATAAGAGAACCGCATCAAAGGCATGGTTTAAACACCGTAGATAAAGTAAAATAGTACAGCAGTACCAAAATACGCCAATTCATGTGGACAGCACCGAAAAAGAACGGAGATTGGAGCATCTCGTACTGTCCATGTTTCACAAAGCGAACGGTAGAAAAATGATTTAATCAAAAGGGGCTCAAGGGCATGAGAAATGCAAACGATACCAGGCACAAACGTGTGGGTGAAATCGACGGAGATTCGTGAATGATTTCATATTTTTACGGGAAAGGGGCGTCGTGACAAATTCAACAAACCTATACCAACCACACCAACATTTTTACGATAGTTGAATGTTCGTGAAAATAAATTTTAAAAACAATCAGTTAGAGGGTAGTATTGTGGTGCTCATCATCATCATCACAGATAGCATTACACCGGTAGCATGTTCCGAATGCTCAACAGCAATACAATAATGAAAAAGTAAAATCCTAAAAGATGGGCAAGGGTGGGAATTCAATAGCTACGGATTCTATAGAAGAGTAAGCACAAACAAACTGAATGGAACATGTATTCAATCAAGTGTCGTGAACGAGTAGAGCGACATCAGTACAAGCGTCTCCTCGCGGCTTTCACTGTCATGCATCATAACAAGCTTTTTCGTCACTCCATTTGACAACACACAAGGTTGCGCAAACACTCAAAGATGCTAAGTTCAAGACCGACATTGAACACGGTTTCGGAACATATCCTGAATTGTAACTAATCATTGCGATATCTGATCGCGGGGACCTCAGCCTCGAAGACAGATTGTCCACCACGAGAATTACGCTAATCAGGATGTGGCGTCGCAAAAAGAATCCGATTCGGAAGCGCTTGCATCCCCGACAGTTGTATTTCACAACCGGTTTCTGACTGCTTGCCATTCTTAGGTGGAGACAGTAAAGATTAGGTCTAGTCAAAATTGAAACAATGGAAAAGTACAACCAACCACGTTGTTCAAATACAAAATCACAGAGTGATTACCGGCCAAGTGCCCCAGACGCTTAAAATGACACATGTATTGTGGTGCTCATATCCCCGCACGTACATTTCACAATCGGTTTCTGCCTGTTTCTGGCCATCATCAAGGGGAGGTAGTGAAGGTTAGGTTCAGTGAGCCTTGAATCGGTCAAAGCAGTTTTATATTTTCCAAATTTATTCTCATGAATATGACTTCTCGGTCGGTCCCAAACATCTTTCAGCATATATATATATTGTGATGCTCACATCCCCTTCACTTACACACCCCATATTTCCAATAGTTAAATATCTTCTGCATAATTCCACAAGGGGTTTGCGAGAAGATCTAAGCCGCAAATGACATCCAAGACCAGTTAGCCCATGAAACTTGGTCAGAATGACGATTGATAAAGAAGCATAAGATGCTTCATAATTACTTAATTTCGGCGGTGAACAGTAAAAAAAGATTAATCGAACGAAAAAACATTTCGAACAGTTGCATAGAAGTCCCGCATTTGTCGTTGTTTTCGAATTGCAAACCAAAATTGTTCAAAAAGAACCGCGGTTACTAACAAAACACATCAAAAACACAAATGCTAATGGCGGAGAACAAAAGCGTAACGTAACAACGTAACACAACAGCACAAGTCACGCTCGAATATGACCGCACGGGGTCAATTTCAACATAAGCGTCAAACTGCATCGGAGTCAGTGGTTAGACGATAATACAAATCGGCACGCAGCAAATGCGCAAACAGTACAATGCTGCGTTGATTGGGTATGAGCAATGATACTTGAGACTACTTGCTCAATGCAGCCTAAGTGGACAGTATCGATCGCATCTCGTCTTTGAAATAATCAATGTCCTCGAAACCGCGGAAAGGTACGATTTAGACATCGGAAACTAATAACCCAGGAATTAAATTGGTTTCTAGTCCTGATACAGGAAAAAAATTCACGGTGCGTACCAAATTACAGTTAATCATTCAAGGCAACACGAACTTTTAGGTTTCACTCTTTTAAAGCTAAAGCACTACGGGACGAAAGCAAAATAGTACGTTAGTTGATAGTTGATAAGATGAAGGACTTTGGACAAGACGATGTCATTAAAGTTGGGGTAAATACTGAGAATACTAACGTATTCTCTTGCGATTAGGAAACCTGATAATGCTTTTCCGTTTCAGCTATTCTACACTGAGCTGCAGACGAGCAAATTGCTATATCTCACAATCGTATCGTTCTGCCAGTCTGTTTTGATTCATTATCCGCGTTACATATGCACATACACATTCTCACAAGGGTTCTACCTTCTCTTATTGGTAAGACGCACACACCGTATTCGCTACAAGGAGTTGTTGACGGCGTCGAATCGGCAAGGTCGTAAAAAGTGAATAAAGCCGAAATGATCGTAGTTTGATGGCAACGAGAATGGACAACATCGACCTGAACTTAAACAGATAATATTAATGTAGTCGATTTATCTCCAATCGTGGCACATGTAGGTGTTACAAAATCACTTCAGATCCAAGCTAAGCTACTTTCTCTGGTAGTAATATCCGAACAAATGAAAACGAGTGAAAAAACGTACGGTATACAGAGTCCTGGTGAACAGACGGGTCAACGTCATCGTTATTCAGAGGCAAAAAACCATCGTCATCACTTTCGTTGGGAGGCAGAAGAACTGAATCATGCAAATTGGTAGCACCTGTGTCCTGATGAATAGGAAACGCCAAGTGTTACTCCAACGAAATGGATACCATATCGCAACTAGCAAAGGCACATACCTCATTGATATTCCAATCCATGAAACGAAAACTGGTCAAGCTGGGGCACATTACCAGTTGGTTTTGAGACTTGGCTGTCAAGTAATTTAGATGTTCAACGAAGCTATCAATTTGCAAACGGTCAGTTCGGATTTGGCAGTTGGACTGGATAACGCGGGTCGAGGAGTCTAAGACCAACACGCAACTCTCGTCTAAAGTGCATAGCTGGTTCAATCGTAACTCCGATGAGCCTTCTTCGTCATAGGCAGACGTTTGATGTTGAAACAATGGATCGATCTGTAAAACCGGCAAAAGAAGAGCACGGAAAATTAGGTTGACAACAAAAACAGTAAAACCAACCATGGGCAATTAGAAGATCGCAGCTACAATGAAGACACTCTGTTTCACGAAGCAGTGAACGATTCGAAACTCCACTTCAGCGCAATTTGAGATTTTGTACGAACAAAAGGTACTTGCAATTAATGTATTGTGGTGCTCACGTCCCCATCCCTTACACGCCACTACCGGTTTCTGGCTGTTTGCCGTCATCAGGTGGAGACAGTAAGCCTCTAGCGCTTGGCAAGGAATCACTTTACGATTCTGTATTAAAACATCGTGGTTCTTTGTAAGAACCCTATATAACAGTGGCATACAAGTTTAACTGTGTTTACTTACAATTACTTTTAAGGCATGACAATCCAGTTTTAGATTAGGCATGACATGCCCGGGTGTACCATCGCGCAATAATGAAATGGTGTACGGCTGGCACTGTGCTAAACTGATTTGCCAACGGCAGTAAGTAGCATACGGAAAAATGTTTGAGTCTCACTGCCGTTTCTATTTGCTATTTGCATTTATGCCTGCCTAGGTTCGTCCAACCATACAGTATCTAACTCCACGTACAGACTATGACTTTACAACACTTTGCTTGGATCAGGCTTGCGATTTCATGTATGCGTGCGCGGTTCCCATAGTGAACGCTTCAACAATGCTGCCTGGTCAGTAGGCAAGTAATACGAGTTAAAAAGGAGTCTTACATCTGACTTAGCAGCCAAAAGTTTCAGCCGAATTTTGGACAGCTGTTTCTGCAAAATGTCCCGGTGGATTTGAGGTTTTTTTCGTTGGTCCGCACGAGTAGCCTTCCCCGTCTCATCAGTACCAGCCTCGAGGTCTGCATCATTTTCGGCGTCATCATCAGCAGGATTTTTCTCGGATCGGCCGAGGCCAGTAAGTACTTGATAGGTTTCTTGGTGAACTGCGTCCACACGACCGGCGTAAATCTTCGCACCGGCATCGAGAGACGAACTGGCAACCTGGAAAAAATAATGGGCTTAAAGGGACTAAATCATTTGCGATAACGTAGTAGGTATAGATCCACTACAAACTGCGAAAATTAACATACATCGAAGTTTATATGTGAGAAAAAAGATCTGACGGTAACGACGGAACAAAGAGAAGAATGAAATTGACAAGTTATGTCTAGAAAGCTGTACAGGGAACACTTGTGGAGTCTAACGGTCATTTTTCATTTCCTTGTACACCTGTCTAGCCCTGGGTAACAAGACAGAATCTCAACCTACGTAGTACCGTAATATGACCGCGCGGTACTATGCTTAGCTCCGGGGTTCTGATTCTTTGTATAAGCGGTAGAAATCAGCTTAACCTGATGGTTTGCACGATTCCACATCCGAACGTGTAGAGTAAAGGACGATCGTTACATAGAAAAATAAATGGACTGTGTATTAGCCAGTACAAAAGCTGGAAAACGACAGGTTTGGAATCAGTTAGCTGTCCGTTTCAACTGAATAAACAATACTGGCTTACATTGAGTGGTAATGAGCTGTGCCTAGATCTTGCTGCATTCACGATGCTAGCAGTAATTAACATCTAACTCGAAAAATGCAATCTAAAAGTATATCGGTATGGTCCAGCGGAGCAATTAACGCCTTCTTAAAATCAAGGATTTTGATTTCGCACGGATGTGCAATCGTACAACACTTCTGGGCTGTACAGCTAACACCGTGCTAAATTAATTTGCCATCGGTATGTATGTATGAAAGCACAAGCCTGATCCAGGCAAAGTGTCGTACAGTCAGAGACTGCACGTGGGCTAAGATACTGTCAGGTTGCCCAGGCCTAGACAGATCATCGGTAGTGAGCTGCATGCGACTACGCGCTAGAGTCTCACTGCCATTGCTATTTTCCTTTCCCACATCTGTCTAGGCCTCGGCAACTTGACAGTATCTTAGCCCACGAGCAGTCTTTAACTGCGCGGCATTTTGCCTGGATCAGGCTTGTGATTTCATACATACATTCATACATACATACTCAAAATCAAGCACGAAGGTAATAGCTAAATAATGTGGCTTGGAGCACCATTTTAAAACAAACAAAAAACAAGCAAATGCTCCCGCGTGGATTGAAAAAGGTAAAAGCTATCAGATCATTAAACTGAAACAATATAAAATAAATGTGAACGAACGAACCTGAAATCCCGCATCGTCATCCTTTTTAAGCATATCGCTCATGTAATCGATTAAATGTAGGTTGAACGCATTTTTAGCAGTAATTTTGTTTTCCGCTGCAAGTCGAATGCAATTGCCGTAATGCTCTCCTATTTGCGCTTGCGAGATACCACGAGGAGCAGCGGCATCTGCTCGACGTCGATTAGCAACATTGTTTGCGGATGGACTAACAGCAGTGGTTGGATGTGGCTCCAGCAAACGTGATTTCCGCCTAGCCATACGTTCCACGTCATCGTTGTTGTCATCTTTCGAAGAATCAAAAATGATGTGTATACATTTAAGACCGAGAATGAAACGATGCTCAATAGTGCATTGATATTCTTAAGAAATGGTAGGCAGCCGCTGTATGATTATGAGCGACCATAGATTGTAAACGTTCGTGAAAATGGATCAGTGGTTGATAGATTACGAAGAAGGAGCAAGTAATCGATCACCGGCAGCTTTTGAGGATCGAAGGTTATGAAGCACATGTACACCAATTAGAAATATTTTTAAGTGAGAAAAATAAACCCATGAGACCAGAATTTGGCCGCAAGTATATTTAGGATCTTTTATCCGTTTTTATGAGTTTCCATACAAATGTTTGGAGAAACAAACTGTAAAACGTGCATATTCGAGTATTAATCAAAATATTTTATTTCATGAGCACCCAAACCGACCATTTAAATTAGCATTTATATCGTCTTGATAAACATTAAATTTAGAACTAAGTTATTTCAAAAATGAACAAATGTGTGTTAATATAAGCGTTCGTTGGATGACTCTAAATAAGTTCAGCATTTTGCCGGAGTATATCAACATAATTTCCATCTTCAAAGAATTAAGTATGATTGGACAGATTTTTCTCTCGCAATGTGACATATGTAAGACCATTACAAAATACAGATTATACTTCAGGATAAAATGCGCGGAATTTCGGTCACAAAAAAATCAAAAAATTGTATCGGATAAAGACGGATCAAAGAATGTTGGACCTGTCTGTATGCGTGCGCATTAGACATTTGAGGTTAAGAAGAATATGACAAATCTTAGGCGGTGTTTAGTAGCCATTTCTATGTCTGCGTGCAACGTTGTTCGGTACTGGATCTGAGCTTAGTCTTGAAAGTGATGATTACTTCAGCATCCAGACTACAGGAAGAACGCTTCAGTATGAATATGCAAAAAAGATGTCTAACTTAGAATTTTTCATCAATTTGCAATTGATTCCACTATAGAATTGTAAAGCGAAGATACACAAACGTGTAGAGTTAACATCATGCAATAAAGCAATATTCCACAATTGGACGGAATTCGAGAGAAACGTCTGTAGACTATTCGCTAAAGATTTACTGGCTATGTTAAACGAGGAATCTGGCATTTAACAATCATTCAAAAAGCGTTTTTGGGCTTTTAAATATAGTGTTCTGCTGTAATAGATAAACTAATCAAGCAACACATCATTGTTGAACAGCCAGAGACTAGAAACTTAGTGGTATTAGAAGATGAGGTTTTTTCACGCATTGCTCAAGCAAACATTGCATTTTGCAACCTGAATATATTCTGATGTCTGAAAGGACTGTCACTAAAGCTGAGAAGAGGCTCAACGCAGACAGTTCGGGTTGTCTGTAAGGGTGCAAAAATTGGACTTTGCATATTAAACACCAACAAAGTTTCCATTATTCGGTAACTATTGTCTCTGCAACATCATGGGTGGTACTACATATCTAATGATGATATTATTACTGAGGTGTTTGCTAATTATATTGGTGTAGAAAATGAGATCAACAGTAAGCTAGTTAGCTATCGTTTCTCGGATGCCGAACAACGAAAATTCTTACTGCGTTACTGTAGGAAGACTCAGCATTCATCCGACACTGATTGGACCTCTTAGAAAATGAGGCATATAAGGTCTATTTTCATCCAGATATATGCAAGATCTTATGTTAGGACCGAGAGGAAAAACTGTCGCGTTTCTCTATAAATGATCTTATTTGGAATCATTTATAGCCGTTCCAACGTTTAGAAACGTAAGTTATCGGTGCTGGTTGGATGGAAATAGTATGACCAGTCTGATTTATAGGCTCACTCGCTATGAAAGGTGATTCGACATTCTCACCGCTGATTTAGGACATGTCGTGCGTATGAAACTGATACAGATATAACTCCGAACGTTGTGAGCTGGTACGGACGGAAAACGTAGAGTGAACAGTCAATCAGGTAGACGCGTGACTTGACAGGTTCACTGCCAGTGCATCTAATGCTGGACGAGTTTTATACATGAGGAGGCAGGTGTGTGGCTCGACGTATTTGCGATGACAACGAACGGATCAGCGTCATTTTCCCTAGGCATTAACTATATTTATGCATTGTGGTTGCAAATAAAACGGAAAAACGATTCATACTGCACTTGGGCCGGGATATTAATTTGGATTAAAAAGTATAAGGATAAAAGCGACAAAACATCGATATCGCGTTTCAGCTATGCGTGGTTAAAAAGACACTTTAAAGATACTCTAGAAACATTCACAACTTGCTAAACTGCGAATCAACTATATATTGATTTTTGTAAAACGGGTCTTACAGGGCAGTGGATATTCTTGTGATATACAATTTGAAGTCAGAGCCTGAACGATTACTGCAATGATAATACATACACATAACGTCTATTGAAAACTTATTAGTGACAACAGCAATGAGCTTGGTCGTAATAGACCGAAATACGGCTTAATGTCGACCGACGAAAGCTGCTTTTGTGGTAAAGACGTTCAAAGTTTAAACCAAGTGGCGTGTGTATTGTTTTCAAATGTGTATCGCTTGCCCGTTTTTTAAAGATGATGCAATCGACATTGTATGGCGTGAAAATATATGAAAACAAAATGTTGACGAGGCAGTGTCGCACTTACGAACTAAACGGAATCTAAAATGTCACCTTATCCATACTTAAACAGATGTAAGAAAAAACGGTAGCGAAAATTCAGTGTGTTTTGCACGCAACACTTTTTCTTCTGAGTAGAAAGCAGAAGGGATAAAATCCCGTTTAAGCTTCATCACAGCAATAAATATGGGTGACTTCTGCTAAAAAGGCAAGCCCTGAGAGTAGAAGAGCACCACTATATCACTCCGGGTATCAAGTCCATTCGTCTCAACAAATGCTGATTCAACGCGCTGTTCTGATGGTAGAGATAGGAGCCCTTTCGGTAGAGAGTTCCATGTGTTCACCACCAGCGTGGATAGCGTGCTCGCATTACTCAGCTTTAGCCTTCTAGGTTTCTGCAACTTAAGGTCATGACCACGAGTCCTCGACTCACCTACTAATCGGAAGTACTGGAGGAACTCGTCTCCATATTGACCGAGAAGAATACGGCGTGTCAGGAGCAGGTCAAATCTTTCCCTTCGAAGTTCTAGGGGGTAGAGTTTCAGTAAGCTCATCCTATTCTCGTACGCGAATTGGCGCATTCCACGAACCATCTTAGTAACCCTCCTTTGTACATTCTACAAGGAGTCGCATTCGCCATTAGACTGAGGAAATGCAACAGGTAGCCCATATTCCAACAGAGGACGAACATACGCAGAGAAAAGTGTCTGGAACATTTGCGGGGTAATGGTAGCAAATGAACGCCGAATCGCCCAGATCATCCAGGTAGCGCTGCCTATAATCCGACAAGTGTCAGCCTTCGACTTTAAGGAATCCATTACCGGAATCCCCAAGTCTTTTTCGCCGTCATCGCTCTAATAGGCTTACCACCAAGAAAGTATTAACCACCAGTGTCATCGGAGTATATGCGCATTTCAGTAGCTCCTAAAATACTGGCGTCCATTCTGCTTCACCGATTGAGTACCAAACGGGAAGAGCGAATCCGTGAGGAGCAAACTGGGTTTCGTGCCGGCCGAGGGTGCATAGATCAAATTTTCACACTCCGTCAGTTACTGGAGCAACGCCACACTTTTCGTAAACCAACTATCGTGGTATTCCTTGACATCCGAGCGGCATTCGATTCAATCGATCGTGAAAGTCTTTGGAACTGTCTACTGAGACATGGAGTGCCCGAGAAGTATGTTTGGATCTTGAAAGCATTATATTGCCAAACTTCGGGCAGGGTTCGAGCGTACGGACAATTGTCGTCCTCGTTCAATATCTCCAGCGGGGTGCGGCAGGGCTGCCCTATCTCGCCGTTCCTTTTTAACTTCGCGATCGACGATGTCCTGAGAAAAGCTTTAGCTGGCCTGGTGGGCACAGGTGTTGAACTTCTGCCGGGTGAGCGAGCGACCGATCTAGAGTATGCCGATGACATCGCACTTCTGGGAGATGACCCTCATATAATGCAACAAGCCCTGGACCGCCTGGCACTTAAGCTTCAAGGTATGGCATGTGTTTTGCGCCTAACAAGTGTAAAACACTTACCCAGGATTGGAGCGGCTCTCTTCCAAACCTAACTGTGTGCGATGTCAATCTTGAATTGGTCGACAGCTTTGTTTATCTTGGCAGTTGTATCTCCGCTGGAGGTTGTGTCGAGGACGAGATCTCACATCGTGTTCGCAAAGCGGGTGCAGCGTTTGCTAACCTTCGCCACCTGTGGCGTCGACGCGATGTTTCACTCCATACTAAAGGCCGAGTGTACAACGCAGTGGTGCGTGCTACACTCCTTTATGGCTGCGAAACCTGGTCTATCCGAGCGGAAGATGTCCGTCGGCTTTCTGTTTTTGATACCCGTTGCCTGCGTAGAATTGCTCGCATTCGGTGGCAGCATCGTGTTACAAATATAGATATCTGCAAGCGGGTGTTAGGACCAGGTGGCCACGGACTGAGAGAAATGCTGATGCTTGCTCGCTTGGGACAGTTTTAAGAATTCCTACTCACCGTTTACCGTACCGCGCCTTATTCGCAGAGCCTAGCAGAAGCTGGGAGAAAAGATCGGGTGGCCAGTCCATGACGTGGCGCGTTGGGATGAAGAAACTCACCGTAGCGCTAGGCTCAGTTAGGCGTATTCGTTTGCCTGGTTGGGGTCCAAAAGCTCCACCTAATAGTTGGCTGGAAACCTTACGCGATATGGTTTCAAACCGAAGTCAGTGGCGCCAGTGTATTTTATTATGTGTCATAATTTTTTATTCGGTATTATTTTACATAAAAAAACAAAAAACAAAAAATCGCATGCAGTGAAACTACAAAAACCAGCTGCTTTTTGTGCATTTGCTTTTGCGTATTCCGCTTGCCTGCTTCATATTGCTTGGCACTTTGTCTGGCTCCAGACTTATGTTTCATGATGATGATGATGATGATGATGATATGCGCATGACCACTGTCTTGCCTTCATTTATAGGCAGTGACCTTGCACGTATGTGCAATCGTGCAGTACATCGTGCTGTGCGGCTAACACCGTGCTAAATTGATTGGCCAGAGGTAGTTAGCTGCATGCTGAAACAGGCTGGATTCTCACTACCATTTCTTGTTTTTTTCATATCTGTCTAGGCCTGGGCAACCTGACAGTATCTTAGCCCACGTGCAGTCTCTGACTGTGCGGCACTTTGCCTGGATCAGGCTTGTGTTTTCATACCATACCATACCATAGACAGTGAACAGCGATGTTTCCAGCTAACTAAGTCATCAACTGCTTGTTGCAGTTGCTTGTGGCCATCGCAGGAACTGACAGAGGCCCATAGTTTTAGATCATCCGCGAATAAAATACAATCGATAGCTACCGCGTCCGGAATATCATTCACGGAAATTTTGAATAACAATGGGCCAAGGACAGATCCTTGCGGTACTCCAGAGCTTGCTATCATCACTGAAGACGAAACTCCATTCACCTCTACACGGTTTGACCGCCCTGAGATGAATGCTTCGATCCACTTAAGTAGACAACCTTGAATACCCGAACCCTCCAGCTTGACGAGCAATCGGCGGTGGGACACTCGGTCGAACGCCTTACTGAAGTCGATAAAAATGACATCGACCGCTTGACCAGAATCAGTCAAAGCACACCAACTTTCTCGCGCCAGGAGAGGAGATTACTTACGCATGAGCGATTTTTGGTGAATCCATGTTGTTATCGACACCAACGCCACACCCCAAAAGAAAGTGCTTCATTTTGATCAACTTCTCTAAATTTTTACTCATTTAAGCTTTATCGGTGTGCATAAAAATGCAGTATAAAAATAGTGCACATATGTGACATGGATGCCATACACTGAACATGATTCCAGGCCTGACTACGCACAGGTTTGAACCACGAGATGTGCACATTGATTGATCAGACGAATTCTGTTCAGATTCTACACATCATTAAATATTTGTGCATCATGTAGAGCAACCACCTTCTGTTGTTAAAGAAATATGTACCCAAAATTAAAACGTCGAAAATAGAAATAAATTTTGAAAGTAATAGAGATTTCAATGAGAAATTCGCGGTTGGTATGCGAATCAACAGCTCAGTAAAAACAAGATTTAAATTAGGATTCAGCGAAAGAATAACGAACCTGTGAGAGTTATATCGGCGACTGTCACTGGTTTCGAAATTCCAATTTTCGGGTTGCGAGATTTTACATCAAATTCATCGTCTGACGAATCGAATTTCGTTGCGCTGTTCAACATCCGAGAATTATCATTCAGAGTCATTGAATAACGAATTTCGTAATCTACTCCAAATATTTTTCGTCTTAGAGTTTCGAAGTCGATACACAAACGGAAATTAAAGCAGACCCTACGTTAATAATATTAAACTAGTATTGAGAAATTTAACCAAAATATTCAGATTTGAATAAAGTTAGCGAAAATATTCCACTGATTAGTTTAAACACCTGGTTTATCATTTGATGTTGAAATTCAATTATGACCTAGATTATACATTTTTTTGCTGGATAAAACAGTTTAAATTCGGTTTTCGTAGTGTATAGTTAGCAATCATGTCAGGTTTCAGTACTATTCATCCCAGTGAATTGTACGCTCTAGCGCCAAGTGTGGGTACTCGAGGCCACCCATTAAAACTGGCCAAGCGACATGTCCAGGGGGTCAGATGTCGTGAGGTTCTTCTGGTAGTGAGATGGAGGAAAGTTAACGAGGAATCAGACTTGTCCTGAAGAAGTTATTTTTGTTTGCACTTGTCTTCTATTCGGGTAGGGTTTTCAACAATAGACTTGACACGCTGTTGGGCCCTTCATTCTTTCCTGCTTTTTCACTCCGGTAAGGGAATAGTTTGGTATGTATCCTCATGTTGTCTTGAAGAAACGCACTAATGCGTCTTCTCCTCACCTATTGGTGGGAGAGGGAGGTTTCTGGTGCATTCCAGATTACTCTCATACCAAAGATAGTTGTGAAATATTTTTGAAGTGTGGACGCTCGTCTGTAGTGGCATACCACCGAAAGAAATCTGGACGCTCGATTGGCTTCGTGTAGCCACATAAGTCCGTGTGCAAACTGAACTGAACGAACTGAACTGAACTGAACTGAACAATTGACCGGCAGGCTTCGTGTGTTCTTGTTATATCTACATTCAATATAAATTCAGTTCAATTCAGTTCAGTTTGCACAGGACAGTATGTGGCTAACGAGCCAATCGAGCGTCCAGAATTTCTTTCGGTGGAAAGCTGCAGAGAAGCAACCACCACTGCCAAAGCGTTTTTTCTTATTGTGATTTGGATATCCTCGACGATCGCGCCGCCAAGGGATAAGCCAATCGAGCGTCCAGAATTTCCGTCTGTGGAAAGCTTCAAAGGAGCGCCCACCACTGCCAAAGTTGGTTCATTTTTCTCTGGTATCCTCGTCGTATGCGAAGGTACGTCCGATGTTTTCCAAGCCGTCCTTTGGTCCCAGAATTTGTAGCTGCGACTGAGAAAAACGGAAAGGGTTTCTCTTCACCAAGCCGGTGAGAGGTTAGCTATGGAAAATTGGTGCGTAAATTTAAAACATGACATTTAAAACGAGGCATTATATAACAGGATTTTTTAAATTGTGGTCAAGACCATATAATTTCAAAATGAACAAAAAATGGACAATTCTGACGACAGACAACCTGTATATTCACGGGAAAAAGTCTGGGAAAAGCCCAAGCCACAAGGCATCTAAACCCCTTTTGAATGCACCTATTGATGTGCAAGCTATTAGTTCCTCAGGCAGCTTGTTCCAGAAGCTTACCACTCTTTCACTGAAAAAGTGTTGCCTAAGATTCAGACGGCTGTGGTTTTTCGCGAGCTTCAATGTATGTCCTCTAGTTGAAGGGTTGATCGCTCGAGAGAACAGGATTTGACAGCCCTCGTCGCCTAAGCCTTTCAGGATTTTGAAAGTTTCTATGAGGTCACCCCGTAGACGCCGACGCTAAAGGGAGAAGAGACCTAAAGAAATTAGACGTTCTTCGTAGGGGTTCCCAAACATACCTTCAACCATTTTGGTAGCCAGTCGTTGGACTCTTTCTAATAGTAATATGTCCTTTTGAAAGAAGGGTCTCCAGGCTTGCACGCATTATTCTAAATGCGGCTTGACAATCGCCGTATATAAAGGAATAAAAACTCCCGGCGTTCTACATGTCAGAACGGATTTAAGCCTAAAAAATTCTCCTCTAGCTCGTTGTGCAGCGGTGGCACACTGCGTAGCCCATTTGAAGTCCGCTGTTACGACTATACCCAAATCCTTAATCCTCTAAATAGATTGAAAGTCGATCCTAACGTTATTCGCAGTTACTGTAATTCTCTCGACTGCTGCAGACAACAGATGACATTTACTATAGTTCATGTATATAGTTTGACCAGGAAAACCACAGTAGAATAAAAATGCACACGGAAAATGAGTATATTGTGTATATTGACTATTTGCAATAATGGATAACGTCAAAAGAGTCAGGGGGTAGAATATCAATGATATGTGAATGAAAAAGATGTAAACGATCCTACGAGGATATGCGTCGGGAAAGTTCCTTCGATATTGGATTTGGTGGTCACATCTAGATTCTCTGATGTTACGAACTGATAAACTGATCATGTGTTACATGCCTTGGATATCCAAGAATATATATATTATTATAATCTTTCTATTGAGACCCCCATTGGTTGCAGCGATCACTGTTCTTTACGGTTCGTTTGGAATCGGGGTCTTCAACCGAGAATACGCACGCATGTCCGGAGAAACTACTGGAAATTAGACACAACGAGTCTAATCACGTCTGCAAACTCGATGGACTAGTCACTCCCTCTATCAACGAATGTTAATATCTGTTGGTTGGACTTTTGGGTAAAATAAGATTGCTTGAAAATCATGCCCCATGGATGAATGGAAGATCCCCCGCTAAGGGACCGCCGTGGTTTGATAACGTTATCCGTAAATACATGAAGGTAAGAAAGCGGTTTTTGGCAGAAGTTTTGTTCTAGTGGATGCACCGATGACTATGTAACCTACAAAGTTATCCGCAACAAGTGCACCTACCTCAAAAGAGAAAAAAGGCAGAACTATGAAACTCGCATGGTGGACGAAGCCAACTCGATGCCGAAATGCTTGTTTGCGTACATAAGACGTAGAACGAAAGCTTCTCAACGAGTACCTTGCTTGAGATCTAGGGGAGGTTCAACTGACCATGAAGATGAACGTAAAGCAGTTCTTCTCGCCGCTCAGTACAATTCGGTTTACACAGAGGAGACGTTTCCCATTCCTCTGCTTCATGAGAGCAACGCCGAAATGCCGGATATCTTGATCTCGCCAGAGATGGTGCAGTATTTACTAGAACGACTCGATGTACACTCAGCACCTGGCCCGGACGATATACACCCAATGCTTTTAAAGGTATTATCGAGTATCATACATAAACCACTGGCGCTAATCTTCAATTTATCCCTGAGGTATGGTAGGTTACCTAAAGATTGGAAGTACGGCATTGTCAAACCAATGTATAAGGGCGGTGAAACCAGTGATCCGGCTAACTACCGACCGGTTACCCTCACTTCGGTAGTTGTGAAGACTCTGGAACGACTGCTGAAGAAACAGATTGAAGATTTTCTCCTTACAACCAGTCAGTTAACATCTGCTCAACATGGTTTTACGCCAAGACGATCATGCTCATCCAATCTCATCACTGCTCGCGAGCACTGGTGTGCTGAACTTGATCTGGGTCACCCGGTAGTCACTGCCTTCATTGACTTCAGTAAGGCTTTTGACCGTGTTCCATTGCAACGTCTATCAAGAAGAAGAAGAAGAATCAATGGTTAGATGAAAGGTTGTCGATAATCAAAGTAAAACTAAATTTAAAATATAAGTTGAGAAAAAAATTGGACTTAAAAAATCACTACAGAGAGAGTTCAAAATTCCAGAATACTATTTAATTCATTTCAATATTAATGGTCTGAAAGCATATAGATTTACAAAAACCACGGAATAATATTATATTTACGAGCGGATATTGGTTGCTTACTGATAAATTTTGAGATTCGGGTAAAAATCCAAATGTCGAAAAATGATTTTGTTTGGAGGAATGACAAATGTAAATGCATGCGGTCAAGATATATAGTTTTCTTTGATGCATTGGTTAAGGGTCAATAATGCATCGCGACTTCTGTTGAACATCTGCTGATTTGGTGAGTGTACAACATAATGGGCTACAATTTTTTCAAGTGAAACAAACTCACACAGCGAAAAAGGTGGTCTACAGTTGAGTCGCGATTGAGGGACATTTAGATTCACTGTTTGAGCTCTTGTCTTATGTAATATATAAAAATGAAAGTATAAAATATTGTAAACCAAAATCAAATAACCACGGAGGCGACAACGTGGATAATCGAATAAACTCAGAGTTTTGATTCGCTTGTTGTATGGTTTCCGACTGAGTCCGGCGGCAAGTTTGTTAGCTCGATGGAATATTCTTTGAAAAGTCGCAACATCATTTTTAAGCCAAGGCGACCATGCTTTAATTGCATATTCCGTCGTGGGTCCGATGTCCGTGGTTAAAAACGGATATGTTGTTGCTTGATATATATACAATCGTGCAACCAAAAACGTAAGTGGTTTCCGTAAATTAACATACGAGAACCAATTAAAAAACCGAGACTACCTACTTCCCTTGAAAGAAACGTTCGATGTGATCTGATATTAACACACCAAATATTAATTATCAACATCATCCTATAAAACATTTAATCGAATACCTTGAGTCACGACATACACGCAACCACTCAGCAACACTACAAATTTCCCACTTCCGTATCAGCTGTCGCCGATATTTGTATTGTGTACGTGTTTGTTTCCTTTGGAATGCCCTCCGCGAAACTTTTGTCATCGCTCCCACCGTTGACACGTTCATTCGAAATTTGGATGCTTATTTGTTGCATAACAAATTAACGATACCTGCGTATTGACACATGGTAAGTATTCAACTGGACTATACTTGACATTACATGTTTATTTTTTACCTTTTCTTGAACGAATTTTTACTATGATTTGGTAATTGTGAAGCTGTATGCTTTTTATGACCATAAATTCTTCAATCATGAATCTTCATTCTTATAATGCAGACAATAGTCTGTTTCGAGAACATACCGAAACTTCCCTTAATCATCTGTAATCGTATGACAGGGTTTTCGGACTGTGGACAGCTCAGGTATAATGTGTATGAATGTAGACCGGGACGTTTCAAACAATACTAAAATGAATGAGTTTTTACAAATGTTAGTCTGCGTTTTCGCTAATTACATCTACGGCCGGAACGGGTTTTTCGCACCGATGAGTGCGTAATAGACACTGATGGTGATTCTTCGGGAGACTAATGTTTTTCGTTGACTGTGGAAAAACTAAAGTTGGAATACTTAAACCACGGTGTTTTGTACAACTGGCATTTGAGAAAGATATAAATGTATCTTTCACGGGAAACCGGAATCAGCTTCAATACTGAAATACGTGTTTCATAAGCAGCGATGCAGCCTGCTTTATGGATGTGAAACGTGGGCACCTACGTCACATGATGTAAGATCTTTAGAAGCGTTCGAACGTGGTGCTCCATGATAATATTTTGCGTCCGATATTTTAACCGGGTATCTCGAAGGTACCCTCTGGTGCAATCTCACGAATGTGTCACAGGACGATTGCATTCTTGGAATCATATATAGCCCTCCAGCCTCGAATGATACTCAAAATGACAGATTATTACAGGCGCTAAATTACGCCGGAAAGAAGCGTAGCTCGCAATTACTACTCATCGGGGACTCCAATCTCCCTCATCTTTTTGCCAGATCCGATCACCCTCTACACACATTTGATCACAAATTTCGTAAGGTGATCGACATGATTCCACTGCATAATCATGTGTTTGACTTTACTCATAGAAGAGGATCAGAGTTGCCATCAATTTTGGATCTAATCTTTACTTCAGAGTAAACAGCAGTTGAGGGTGTTGACTACATTGCGCCCCTCGGTCGGAGTGATCATCTGGTGCTAGCCTTTGAGTTTGTTTGCAGTGCTAGACGAGTTTGTGCGTCCTTCAAACAATTCAGAAAGATCGACTACGCTGGTCTACGTGGATCGCTTGGGCTAGTAAATTGGCAAGAACTTGATCAGCACAACACCGAAACACAATGCAGTGAGCTCACGAAAATACTTCAGTCAAACATAGATCATAATTCGCGATTTGTTGATGAACGACGGGCAATTGATTTCCGATTTAAGCTTCGCAGTCGCACAAAAAAATGGCTCGGGAAACGAAACTTTGCTTGGACTGAACACCGAACGACCAGAACTGATGCCTCTTGGCAGCAATTTTCTAAAATTCGTAACAAAGTGAATGCTCTCGTCAAACAGGACAAGCAATATTACCATAGCTCTCTGTCTTTGAAAATGGAAGAAAACCCTAAACTTCTCTATCGGATTGTCAATTGTCCGGTGTGAAATTAGGGGTGTTTCCTGTTATTTCTGAGAATGGATTAACAGTCACAGCAAAGGAAACGGCTGAGACTCTCGCTCAATTTTATGCAAATGTGTTTAGCCCGATAACGGTTAGGGCGAATGAGAATTTACTGACATCGATTGTATCTCAACAACTGAATGATATTGAGATTAATTCAGCGATTATACGAAGACACTTGTGTCGACTGAACCCTAGAAAATCTTCTGGAGCCGATGGAATAACACCAGCACTACTAAAATCCTGTGACCAGCAGCTGTGTGAACCACTATGCCAATTGTTCCAACATTCCATAACCGATGGAGTGGTGCCAACAGAGTGGAAGACAGGGGTAATTTCACCAATTAATAAGTGTGGTAGCCGTTCAGATCCCGCGAACTACCGTCCTGTCACCCTACTCCCCGTGATATCCAAAGTGATGGAGCGCATAGTGACGGAAAATATAGTTCATCACTTGGAATCACAAAATATACTATCTGTCGCCCAGCATGGGTTTCGTAAAGCTCGCTCGTGCTCGACAAACTTGCTGACGGTATTAAACGATTGGACCCAAGCGGTTGACGCAGGAGACAGTGTGCACGCGTGCTATCTGGATATGTCGAAAGCTTTCGACAGAGTTGATCACTTCCTGTTGCTACGGAAGCTGAAACAGATTGGTATTGACGGGCAGCTACTCGTGTGGTTCGAAAGCTGCCTCAATGGGCGCAAGGCAACCGTTCGAGTTAACGTGGTACAATCACGAGCCATTAATACCTCCAGTGGTGTACCGCAAGGTTCCGTTCTCGGTCCAGTGCTTTTCCTAGTTTACATCAATGATTTACCTGAGACGCTCTCATGCAAGGTAGTTCTTTTTGCGGATGATGTTAAACTTTGGATGCGAATAAAAATCAACTGCAGACTGCGTAAAACTGCAGTGATTTAGATGCACTACACGAATGGTCAGTTAGAAATAAACTGCCGTTCAATTTTCAAAAATGCAAGTTACTGCAAATCGGTAAGCCCTTTCAGTACGAATATCACTTTGGGCAAACGATTTTGAGCTGGACCGAATCGGAGACGGATCTTGGAGTCTGGATATGTGGCAGCCTAAAGAACAGCGTGCATTGTGAGGTCATTTACAAGCGTGCTTCAAAGCTTCTAGGTATGCTTCGACGGATCTTCAGAACCTTTACGCCTGTAATGTTGCCAAGCATCATGAAGACCTTCTTAATTCCCACAATGAAACATGCATCGCAAGCATGGACTCCGTGGATGAAAAAAGATATATTCTTGCTTGACAGGATATATCATCGTGCAACTAAACTCGTGCGTGGTTATCGAGACCTTCCATACGAGGAAAGGTTGAAAAAGCTAAAGCTCCCCACTCCCCTTCAACGTAGACTTCGAAGTGACGTTATAATTACTTACAAGATATTGAATACTCCAGATCATCCACTCAAACATTTGTTCAAATACCGTGAATCATGAATTACACGTAGCCATTAAGCGGCACTACAAATTCCCCATTCCCGTACTAATTGTCGCCGATATTTCTATTCGGTACGTGTCTGTTTCCTGTGGAATGCCCTTTCCGAAGCAATTAGCACCTATCCCTGTATCCAAACATTCACTCGAACCTTGGACAATTATTTGCTACATAACGATTTGACGATGCCTGTGTATTGACTCAGGGTAAGCATATTACTTGACTCCAGTGACATCGTATAATTGATTTCTTATACCTCTTATTGAACGCATATTTACTATGATATGGTAATTGTGAAGCAATGTGCTTTTTGTGACCATAAATTCTTGAATCTTGAATCTTGAATCTATCTGTACTGCCGTTCAGGCGCGATGAGACGGAATACTTAAGCTTTTCGTTCACATTCAAAGACGAACATTTTACTGGGTAAACCATGTCTTCCGAAAGACAGACTCAGCGCTCAAGAACTTCGTCCTTGGCACTAAACCCGCTTGTAGTTTGTGTTGGCGACAAAGCGGTCAAGTTAATACCTAGCTTTCAACTGTAAAATTCGACGTAGACACCATAGGATTGCGGACGTCTACGGCGTTCGCAATCGGGAAGACGAATGGATCACGATCTGCAACTTTCTTACCCTCCGTCAAGGCCTGTGGGCTGGCCTGGTTTAAGAGATTGTAGTGATTGTTCGATTAACGATCGATAATACTCAATCATTCATCATCATTCATTCAACAATAATCAATAATACTGTTATTCAAGTTTTCGTTGTAAAACCTACATACTGTAATTCGAGTGAGCGTCGTTTGTTTTCACTTCAATTCTTGGGTTGGTTATTCAATTAAATACAATTCAATTCATCACATTTGTCATCGCGAACGGCAATTCTTCATGGCGAATTCAATTCTGGAAACTCTCGATATAAATGCAAATGCGCGAGAAATTGAACGTTATTTTGAAAGATTCGAAATTTGGTGTATGACACGGCCGAAAGCCGATAATGATAAAAAATATGCTCATTTTTTAAATTCAATCGGAAAATCTGCTCATACGTTAATATAAAATTTGGCTTTTCCGGATCCGCCAATTTCCCTTCTATACGAAACGCTAGAGGCGCTTTAATGCAACACGTGAAACCTGTACATTTCGAACCAACCGAACGTGCAAAATTTCACTCCATGGTGCGTCAGTCCAATCAAGGAATTCGTGATTTTATTCTACAATTGTTAATTCAGGCAGCGAAATGCAACTTCGGTGACTTCTAAGAAATGCAATTGAAAGATCGTCCAATTGCTGGTATAAATAATAATAATAATAATAATAATACTATATTCTTGGTAAACCAAGGCATGCAAAACATGATCAGGTTATCAATGACAGTGTTTTGCAGAATGAGCTCTTGAAACTGCCAAAACCTTCATTCAAAGATGTTCGAGCTCATTGTGCACAGTATGAAGATGCGCGTGTGGCAACGACAGATTTGTCGCCAACAGAAAGTTCTGTTATATATAATACACATAATCGTGAAATAACGAAGAATGCTATAGCACGTCAAAAGCTAAATTATCAACCGAATGATGATGATACCTTAACTATGCCGCTTGGCGAAAAACGAAACTTTGACTTTCATACATCCTATCATAGCTTGGAGAACGCTCCCGTTACTCCGGATAATCAAACTGCATTTGGAAAAACAATTCAACCGATTTCTAACAGTGCCATTGTTCGTGCTGAAGCTCTTTTGTTTGATGATGAAAATTTGACTTTCCTATCAACCGACTCAAGCGTTACTCCTGTTAACACGTCCACATCCGCCCGTGTCATTGATTCAAACGGAAAATCTAGTCTTCATTACCAAGAAAGTGGGTTCAAAGTTAGCAAACTCCAGAATTCATCACATACCATTTCAAATAAATCACCGAACTCATCTTATCAAGCGAATTCAGCACTGCCTTCTAGCTCATCTAGACCATCGTCAGATAATGTACATTTTAAAACCGCTAGAGGGAAAGCCTTACTGGCACCTTCGACTACTGCCATTGAAAAAGCGAGGCAATTGTTGGCAACTGTGGATGATGTTCCGGGTTCGCTAGAACCTCCGTGGACATTAGAACGTTTGTTGAACAAGCCTTTCCGTGATTATAAAAACCCAGGATCATTTGCAAACTGCGGTGGTTGTTGTGATTGTTCGATTAACGATCAATAATACTCAATCATTCATCATCATTCATTCAACAATAATCGATAATACTATTATTCAAGTTCTCGTTGTAAAACCTACATTATTCAATACATACTGTGATTCGAGTGAGCGGGGTTTGTTCTCACTTCAATTCTTAGGTTGATTATTCCATTCCATTACATTCAATATAATTCAATTCATCACAGACATCGATAAAGGCATCTCATCGACCTGTTGAGACAGCCAACCAAGACTTAAGTGAAAGTTAAATAAAGTACCATACACTCCATTTGTTCAACGAAGAGATATCTCGATTGTCTGGTAATCAACTCGAATGATCTAGTAAATCGCGGTTTAAGGAATTTACGAACATGGTCGCTTCTTTCGATCCCGAACATGATAGACTTACTAAACAATTACTAACGAATAATGTGTTTGTTTTGCACTATACTGTCACGACCGTCTCCAGTGCATGAACATTTACGACCTCAACAGTGAATCACAAGTTACCCCATGTGTAGTCTTACACAGGAGTCACATGACGACTGCATTTATCGGTATAATATATTGCCCTCCGCTCTCGACGGATGCTTAAAACGACAGATTATTTGAGGCTGTATAGCACGCCGTAAAACGCAAAGCTCTGAATCACTGGTAATTAACAGCTTCAAACTAACTTATCTCTTTTCTTATCTCTCCTTTACACACACTATCATAAATTCCGTAAGCTGGTTGGCACGCTTCCACTACATAACCATGTATCCGAATTTATTCACAGAAGAGGGTCAGTGTCGCTGTCCGTTTTGAATTTGATCCTGACTTCCGATACAATGACAGTTGAGGACGTTAAATACTTTCTCCTCTTGGTCGGATTGATCATCATTTTTAGGCTTCAATTATGTATGGGGCACTAGACTACAACGTGAGTCTGCGAAACTATTCAGGAGGATCGACTACGCGCGACTACGTGTAACGCTTATGTTAGTAAGTTGTCGAGAGCTGAACTATCACAACACCGAAACACATTGCACTGACCTCACAAAAATGCTCCAGTCCAACAAACGAATACATGATTGAGCGGGAACTTTGTCAAGTAAACGAAAAGAACTCCACTGGCGCAAACAAAATTACTCCCGCCATACTTTGCATGTGTCGCGTTGCTTTGACTGCTCCTCTCACTCGCGTATTCAATCTCAGCCTAAATGAAGGAAAAATACCACCGCAATGGAAAGCAGAGATGATAACTCCTATTCATAAAGGTGGTAGCCGTTCAGATACAGCAAACTATAGACCGGTAACGCTAGTTCCAGTGATCTCTAAATTAATGGAACTCATTGTGACTATGCGCATAAGAGAACATTTTGAGGACCAAAATATTTCAACCGCAGCACAACACGGTTTTCGAAGATATCGTTGCTGTTTATCTAACCTCCTTACAACGTTCGAGGATTGGACCAAGGCACTAGACGAAGGTGAGGCTGTACATGCTTGCTACATCGATATTTCCAAAGCTTTCGATAAAGTCAACCATGGCATCTTAATAAAGAAGCTGGAGTCTTATGGAATAACGGGAATATTGCTGAATTGGATAAGGGACTATCTTACTGATAGACACGTCAAAGTTGGCGTTGGCAGCACCTTATCTAGAAAAATAGACGTCACGAGTGGAGTTCCGCAAGGATCATGGCTTGGACCTCTTCTATTCTTGGTGTATATGAACGATATTGTGGAGGATATTGGATGCGACTTAATACTATTTGCCGATGATAATAAAATATGGAAACGTGTCAGGTCTGTTAATGACGGTATGGCATTACAACGGGATATGTGCACCTTATTTCGTTGGTCCCAGTTAAATGAGTTACCATTTAACTTTACGATATTTAAAATGCTGCAGGTTGGAAAATCTTTGCACCACACGTATCAGCTTGACACGCAAGATCTCGTCTGGACCACTGCAGAAAAAGATCTAGGTATCTGGGTTTCGTTTAAACTTAAGCCTGGACATTATTACCGGATGGTGTACAATGGAGCTTGCCGTATCTTCAGTCTTCTCAAAAGAATATTCAGGATTTGTACGTCCGAAACCTTACCCCGGGAAATTAATACGTATATAGGTCCTGTTATGCAATATTCCATCCAAACCTGGGCACCATGACTGAGGAAGGATATCAAACTACTCGACAGGATTTATCATCATGCTACAAAGCTGGTCTACCGGTACAGAAATTTGCCTTGCACAGAGCGAATGTTAAAACCGAACCTACACGATTTTACCCAACGGCGGATACGTAGTGACTTTATGTTGACCTTCAAAATCCTGCATACTGAAAACCATTCCTTAAACACTAGCTGAATCTCAATGGCCTTACTCGAACACGAACACATTCAAAGGCTATAGGCATTCTGCATTTTCGATTGAATATTCGTCGTAATTTTTTATCGGTAAGAATTTGTTTTACTTGGAACCATTTGCCTGGAGAAATCACTTGCTCAGCATCTGTTGAGGTTTTCGCTTCTAAACTCGATGAGTTTATGACGAACCATGCGGTATGTGACTGTCCCTATTAATTTTTTAAGATATTTTATATTTTTTATATATTCCATATACCTTGTCATCCTATGGTTTTTGTTAAGCTTATTGCTTTATCTACCATAAAAATTTCTGAGTTCTAAGTTCTGAAACACCAAAATTAAGCCATTTGTTGATAAAATATGAGAAAGCATCTTTCGATTTACGCTCCTTAGACGCATGAAAAAATGTATCGAGCAACGGTACACTGCTTGGGTAAAAGGACTGAAAGGTCCTGGCAACCATTTTTCGGTATTTAGGACGAACTGTACGCTCCTATTAAGGAAGACATGCAAACATACCATAGCTTTTCATCCTTGAAAATGAAAGAATTTCTGAAGTGTTTTATAAGATTATCAATGCTCGATCGATCGTCAAAACATGGGTAACATTGTGCACATTAAAGATGGATTAACAGACCCAGCAAACGAAATCTGATGATGTCGTTGAATTGTGTGCAAAAGTAATTAGTCTCTTAACCATATAAACTACTGAGGAATTACCAACATAAACTGGGATGCAACAGCGGACAGAGTTTAAGATCAATTTGGCGATTAAACAGGAAAGTCTCTGTCGAATGAGCCAAATTAAATACTTTAGAGCAGATGGAATCACATCATTAATTATAAAATCCTGTTGAACATTCTCTAACTGGAGCAGTGGTGACAAGAGAGAGGAATACTGAGTATAACGTCTGTGACGTTAGTAACGCGTATTTCACCCGTTTCTTAGTTCGACAAGTTCAAAACCACAATTCGGATGTTATACGGTACTGTAATTAGCAACAATGACAACAACAATAATTATACAAACCTCAACTGTATAGGAACGTACAGCAAACATTGAAGCCAAAATACTCCAGAATCAATTATATCAAATGCAAACAAGTTCAATGACGACATGAGATATAAATCGAGTTACCAAAATTGCCGTCCAAAATGTCTATCAATGTCAAGACACCCAAATTACAAGGCAAATACAAGTGCCCAAAATGACAACCAAATTCAACAACAATGACCGACAATGGCAAAAACAATGAATTAAAACAAAAGCTTCAACAAATATGTGAACAGAAGATTTCCAATAAAACAATTACAAAAAGTAAGGTTAAAGTTCTAAATTCTGGAGAAAAAAAAACCAAATTCAAGTCACTAAAATCAGTATTGTATAAAAGTAAAAGGTAGAAAGGAAAAAGAAGAATTTCAAAGCTACATAACACTTAACATGTCTCTTACACCTCCAACTAAATTCTTCGATGGAGTCAAGATGTGTATTCAACTTAGCTAATGTGTCCGCAACCTTCAAACCATAAAGCGAAAAAGCACAACAGAATACAGCAAGTGACATTATTTAGTGGGGAGTCACACACGCCACGTCGCATCACCATCACTCGACACCTGTGGCTTTTTATAGCGAATAAGTTTGCTAGACAAAGACCCATCACGTCCTCCGGTTCTGCCTCCATCCCCTATTAGTAGCTTATGCATGCAATCCCGCCCGAACGAGCCTTGTGTATTTCATCCTCAAACAGCGACATCTCGCGCCAATTAAACAAATCTAATGTGCAAAATATTATTAGTGTATCATGAGTTCGAAACACAAATGGCTCATCAGGTACACAACGTAACACTTTACTCAAATCATATGGATTGTCATGGCTGATATCTGTCGCCCCCATTTCGGCTGATTCAGTGTCATGTGAACCAGGTTTACTATTCTTTCGGGTTGAATTGGTGTCAGGTGAGCCAGGCTTGCTCTCCATCGTATCTGAATTAGTGTCAGAAAATTCAATCACAAAATCCAACTGAACTAATTTATTGTCAGGTAACTCAGCTTCCTGAGCACAACCGACAACACAAACTTGAACATCCTTCAATTTTACACCAACAAAAATCATTTCTTGACAATTAACGAGGCTAAAAGGTTTTGCTATTGAATCCTTAGGGCAACATTTGCACAACTGACAAAATCAACTCCAATCAATTCGAGCTCGACGTGACACAAAGTCTGTGAGTTGCTGAAACGTAATTTCTAATCCCTCGCAGTAAATAGCGCTCTTCAGATCAGCCCATTGTTGCTGGAACGCAGCCGGTATAATATGCACAATATACTGCAAAGTATAACTTGCATTCAAAACCGCCTGGCACTCCAATAGAGTGAGGGCAACCTGACATTTATGCATTGACGGAGCAAGAATCGCGAAGCCTTCTGATTGGCCAATCAATCGTCGGGACTCTTCCAATAACTCATCTAAAACTGAGTGGGCCACAAGATAAGGTAGACCTGATGCTCGTTTATAACAGTTACCATGAGTTAATTTAAAGAATGTAGCATTTGCAAACGCTAAACCTTGCTCCAATTCAAGTGCCCGTTTAGAAGGTGCACAGTTACAGTTGAGTTCATGTCTACCGACTGACGGAGACTCGAAATCGTCGGCGCCATCTTTTAGAGACCGAACCGCTCCACATACTAATATTGCTGAACGTTCAGGCATCATACGTTTACAATAATAAAATATTAAAGGACAAAATGAATGAACGTCACCGAGTGTTCAACGAAAATCTTTTAAAATGGATCAAGCTTCAATGTTTCAATCCGCAAAGATTCACTCTGATGATAGATCAGATTCGTTCACCGATTTTGACGACGAAGCTGAGCGTCGACCAAGTTCAATACTGCTTCGATTGCGACGAAACAAAACGAGTATTTTCTCCGGTTGAGACAAATACTGCAACAGTCAAAAGTCAAGTTGTGATGCGAATCCAATTGAAACGATCCAAGTTGACCACATTAATTTCTCCGGTGTGGAAAATACGGTACAAATCAAAAGTCGAATTGTTGCAATTCCAAGTTGAATATTGTATCTTCTCCGATTGAGACAAATACGGTACAAATCGAACAATTTCAACGTTCAGTACTGTAACTTCCGTGACGTTAGTAACGCGTACTCCACCTGTTTTTAGTTTGACAAGTTCCAAACCACAATTCGGATGTTATACAGTACTGTTATTAGCAACAATTACAACAACAATAATTATACAAACCTCAACTGTATAGGAACGTACAGCAAACAGTGAAGCCAAAATACTCCAGAATCAATTATATCAAATGCAAACAAGTTGAATAACGACCTGATATATAAATAGAATGAAAGGAGTTACCAAAATTGCCGTCCAAAATGTCTATCAAAGACAAGACACCCAATATACATGCCAATGAAAAGTGCCCAAAATGACAATCAAATTCAACAACAATGACCGACAATGGCAAAAACAATGAATTAAAACTAAAGCTTCAACAAATATGTGAACAGAAGATTTCCTATAAGACAATTACAAAAAGCAAGGTTTAAGTTCTAAATTTTGAAGAAAATACAAACAAAACCCAAATTCAAGTCACTAAAATCAGTATTGTATAAAAGTCGAAAGTAGAAAGGAAAAGAAGAATTTCAAAGCTACATAACACTTAACATGTATAATACGCTGGGGTAATTTTACCTATTGACAAGGTTGGTAGACATTAAGTTTCGGCAAACTACCGTCCTGACACATTTATTCTCGTGATGTTCATAGTTCTAGAGCGCATAGTGACAGAAAAATAGTTAATAATTTGGAATCGCGAAATATACTATTTGTTGCGCTGCATGGATTTTGGTAAACCTCGCACTTGGTTGACACATTTGTTGACGGCGTTAAATGACTAGACCTAAGTGGTCTCCCAATGAGCTAGCATACACGTTTGCTATATGTATATGCCAAAACCTTTTGACCTTGTTGATCACTTCCGACAATAAGAAGAGCTGGAGTAGATGGGTATCAGGGGACAGCTATCTGTGTGGCTTTGAATTTAACTTTCATGGCTCATTGCAATCATTCGAATCAATAGTGTAGGTTCACGTTTCGTTGAAGCATCTAATGGCGTACCGAAAGGTATTCTCCCGGGTCCAGTACTTCCCTTGTCTAATATCAACGGCCTACCTGGGACGCTATCATGAAAAGTGATTTTCTTTGCGGATGATAATAAACTTTCGACGCGGATAAAATTGACTGCTGACTGATTTAGATGCTCTCCATGTATGGTAGGTATGGAATAAGATTTCCAAATATCCAAGGTGCTGTAAATTGGTAAGCCATTAAATCACTAATTTTAATCTTGTCAGACGAACCTAAGCTGGACTAAATCGAAAGTCTATCTTGGATTTTGGGTATATGGCATCCTAACGATTAGCGTGCATTGTAAAGTCATATACAAGGGTTCCTCCAAGCTTTTAGGTATTATACGACAAATTTTCAAACCCTTCTCACCACCTTCTCACAATAATTTAAACCCACTTAATTCTAACTATGGAGCAAGCATCACAAGCTTGGTCTTCCTTGATAAAAAAGGATGTAAAAATGTTTATTGACTACTCATCAATAGCTCGTTAATTAAGGTTTCCAAACAATGTCCACCAAAGGATACACTAGACTCGAGTTTCGCTTCCATATTAGCTCATCAGCAGTTCATATCAATGATTCATCCGTATTTGAAACCGGGTGTTAAACTAATGCGTCAACCGCTCTTCCAATCCTTTCTCTCGGACTAATGTGGATTTAACCATATGATCAGTATCAACTTGTTACAACCAAAAAGTGGAAAACCAGATGTGTTTTAGAAGGGGTAGCCAGTAAGTGTCAACGGTGTCCCGACCAATCACTCTGCAGTCATGTCTTCCTACGATGCACGATGCTTCTCGCGCCACTGAACCTCATCGGCATTGGTTACAGTTTTTCAATTGGGTTTCCAAAAAATAATTCTTTCTTATTGAAAATATATACCATGGCGCAATTAAACTTGTAACAGGTTACTGGAAACTAATGTACGATGAACAATTAAAAAATGAGAATTCTCACGCCACATTGAAGCTGGATCCTGTTCACAAGAGATTTTGCTGAACACCTAATGATGTTTAATAATTTTGTCTTTCAACATCTTGATTTTCGTAAATCTATAATGCTTGTTTTTTAGACAGGTTAGTAATTGGTGCAAAAGTTGGTCGCAATGTTGTGGACGATTTTGACCCACTATCAGTTGGTATTCACTAGATTGAAACTGTGCACCTGCTGAACGGAAACTTGGATTGGATAAAGATTTAGATTTTACTAATGCTACAAAATTTAATTTAAGAAAATAGTCGTATTTCGGAACGTAGGCTGTTTGAATACGGTACGTGTTCCCAATTGCTTTCCATATTCCTTTATTAACTATACGCTACATAACGGAAGATATATTTGTGATGCACAGAATACCGTCAGCATCTGAGCGTTAATTTCGCTTTCCTACATATTGAAAGGCGCAAGCTCTTCCTTGAAACCCTAGCTCATTTAGAAACATAGTAGTCAGGACGCACATAAACCAACAAGTAACGTTGGTCAATAAAAATAATAGGCGCACAAACGATGTCATTTACCGTACTCAACTACCATACGGTCTTATGCTGTATAACCAGTATCCCATTGGCTACTACTGGCTTCATTGACCATCCCCTTACCCAACTGGTCATTGTACTCAACCATTTTACTATTGTGATCAAGAGACTTAAAATCCCCATTTTACAACCGATAAACACCTCAATTCATACCGCACACACCTTTTTATGATCATACTAAGTTTTTCCCAAAATAAAAAAATAAATATTGATTGCCCTGAATTTTAAGCAAATTCTACCTTTACTTCTATTAATTACGCTCCTTTTTGTGTTACTATCCTAGTTATAGTGGACAGATCAATTACACCTAAAATCCAAATACTGAAATCTTTTCTCATTTAAAAACTCAGTAGACCTTATTTTTATAACTGGAAACTGAACACGAGAGGACCAACTTGATTCAACACTTATGGTATCCAATTACAAGATATTCAGGAATAATCCAACATCGACACGTGTTGGAGGTACTCATATATATGTTCCTTCCAGGTTTGCAGCTGATACCTATACCTGACATAGTCTGTCAGAATTAGAAGAATCAAAATGAATTTTATTGCCAACTTTAGATCTCTTAATATGTTACATTCATTAACCACCGTCTTCAGCCACTCTTCAGCCACTAATGTGTCTATTGAATTATCTCTACGCCACGAGCAATATAAACTCATTTCTGATTACTCCAGCATGCCAAAGTTAAACTGACACGATCTTGCACATCACAGTTGTTATACACCTTTTATACGAACGCTAGACTCACTAGGATATAAGCAATTTATTGACAAACCTACAAGAAATGACAATATCCTAGACTTAGTCAACTCTCTCCACTCCCCTGTCCCCAGCTAGCCTGAAGGTAATTCCGTCGTTCATTAACGGTGAACATAAGATATCATCATTCCAAATAATATGCGCCACTGCTTCTGCAAATCATTCTAAGTCATCGAATGATAAGAAAACCTACAGCCACATTAACTGGAATCCACTGTCAGAATTCATTAGAAGAGAACACTAGAGCCGTTTATTCCTATGTAGTTATTTTACATTGGTCTCTTCAATATTTCATTCAAAAATAAAAGGGTTACTTTTAAAGGCGTATAAAATTAACGAAAGCCCAGAAAATAGAAATGAAAAAATGGTGTTACATACTGTTACTATGATAACGCATGACATTTCCGCTCTTCTTCGTTCTTATGAACTATCGAGAACTCGCAGGTATGCTTTAGATAACACGCTCAAAGCCGATGAAAACAGAGTCCTTATAAGTCAGCATAAGCTGAAATCACTAAGTAAGCTTTTCAAGCTAAGATCCTCTAAATTACCCAGGAACATAAATTTCATTATAAAATATAGTAATTCATCCGTACCTGAATCAATTATCAGTTTCCCTGATGGTATTTGTAAAGAATTCCTTCTATACTTCAACTCCACCTACAACAAGTCAAAATATTTTCATAAAACTTGTCAACATCCATCGCCAGGTCCACTGAATACTTTAATTATAAACTTCATTGAGATATGTAAATTCTCTCAGCAAGCAACTGTCATGAATTACAGATCGATAAACCATACAGCTTTCTAATCAAGATTATTTGAAATTTTTGTAAAGATTCAAGATTCATGGTCGAAAAAGCAATTGACTTTACAATAAACATTTAGTGGAACTATAGGTATATATATATATATATATATATAATCAAAATTAATGGGACGATGATAGTTCAATAATAGTTTGGGGCAAAATTCGGATTAGCTCTCTTATAATCGTCAATTTTTTTTATTTGAATATAGATAAACTGTTTGAGCTTACCAAATCGGCAGGTAGAGAATTCCAAACAAAGCACACACGTACCGAATAAAATTACCTGCGTCAGTTCCATTCGGAATGTGGTATTCCCAAATTGCAACCATGGCCACGGCTGCTGCTGAAAGTTCGAACGTGGAAAAATATGTCCAGGAGGTGGGAAACAGTTTTAAGTATTTTGTATGCGAGGATGAGATCACCTCGCATTCTTCTTTGTGTTAGTGTCCTTAGCTCCAGTCGTCTGAGTCGCCCGGCGAAGTGCGTATTTTAGAGTCCAATGACCAGCTTGGAAGCTCTCTGATATATAAAATCCCGAATTAAGTTGTCTTTTTGGAGCCATTGTGTCCAGGCTTATGCGTCATAGTCTATAACCGGGTGTATATATTTACTCATCATGAGAGGAAAAAATCCTGTGGAAAAACCTCTAAATATCCGCCGTAACATGTCGAGCAGCCAAGACGCGCTTTTGTAAACGGTTTCGCATTGTAGACCATCTTTAAAACTACCGCAAATCCAGAAATCCAGGTCCTTTTCTTCTTCGGTGTACGACAGGTTTCTGTCGCCGAGCTTGTATTGATAGGAAAAGCCAAAGTCACGTACGGTGTGAATCATCTTCGACTTTTGCTTATTCACTGACAGTTTATTTTGGGATGACCAGTTGTACAAAGCATTCAAATCGTTTTGCAGCAAAATACAATCATCAGCATTTATGATTCGCCTCCATACTTTTATATCGTCAGCAAACAAAACAATCTTACTATCATTTGGTATTGGTATATCGTTCATATAGACTAGAAACCGTAATCTTCTTGAGTGCTTGACTACGAATCACTGTGATTCGGTGCTTAAACATCGTGGTTCGTTGTACGAACCCACAAAATTGTCATTCAAGTATAACCCTGTTTACCATTTTTCCACTGTTTCAAGGCTCACTGAAACTAATCTTACTGTCTCAACCTGATGACGGCAAATAGCCAGAAACCGGTAGTGGATTGTAATTTCGGGGGATGTGAGCAACACATCACTTTGGTCATCCATAAGTGCCTTGAGTGGTTGACCACGAATCACTATGTGATTTGCTGTTTGAACATGGTGGTTCGCTATACGAACCCTGTTCAAAAATAGTCATCAGTTATGGTGTACTTCACGTCAAGTGAGTAAAGCGGAACAAAGTTTTGATCAGACTAATCGAGAAGCGATTACTGTTATTTGGGGCTGTCATGCGCTTACACAAATATTCATTTCGTCATAAATTCGCTATAGTAACCGATCATGAATCACTGACATTTATTCATAATCCGACGTATTTATTGGCAAAACTACTGCAGCAATGTTTCAGAATTGGAGCATAGCTCTTGGTGCATATAACTACACCAATGAACATCGCAGTGCAAAACAAATTCGGCATGTAGGTTTCTTATCCCGCAATGTTGGAACATGTGAAAAGACTGGCAGTACAGATTGCTTGTTGGTTCAACCACTGTGTGTATCTCTTTCAGATTTAAGATTTGAAACAAAAAATATTTTAGTCCGATAATAGCTGCAGTGAAACAAGGTTGATCATCCACATCCAAGAAAAAACCTCCAGCTCACCATCACCGTCGTGGTGAATTATGTCTGACAACTCAGTGTCTATTGTGTTTAAATGATCGTATTGCTATTCATCCTTCACTTCGCAAACACATTCTTGAATGTTTGCATTCGGGACCTTTATGCATTAAAATACTGAAATCGTTGGCCAGACAATTATGCTAGTAACATGAAATCGATACTGATATACGTAGAACTGCATCTTCGTGCCATTCCTGTCAACACAAATAATTTTGTCTGCCATGAAAATGGACTCCATGGCCATTGGCTTGTAAAACCAGTCAAGGTATTTATGTAGAATATTCTGGAAAATTCCGGGAAAAATACTATGATCTTGTGATCATCGATTCGTATTTAAAATGGTCAGAAGTATTCCCTGCTACTAAACCCATTTCTGATTTAAGAATTCTTACGTTCCGACAGGTTTTCAGCCGTGAAGTTGTGCCTAAAGCTGTTGTGAGTGATAATGGAAGCCATTCCTCTATTTCACGTGTTACTCCGTGGCTACATTCACTTGGATATTGACATTTGTTTACTGCATCCAGATATCCACAGTCGAATGGATTAGCCGGAAGCTTTTGTGAGTACGCGTAAACGTGCTATTTTCTCTCCTTCCTCAACAACATTTAATGAACGTGATAGTTTTATTGAAAATTTCTTGCTTGAATATAGTAATAGTAAACATTTAACTACTGAGAATACACTATCCATATTATCAAATTCTCGATCCTTGAGATCTAATCTGCTGGAATTTGAAGTATCATGTTATTGTGGAAATAAATACTGTCCAAGTACCGGCATCACATTAGACAAAATTGGAAGATCTATGTTAAAAATACTTGATCTGGAAGACGAAAATTTGCACAAGCGTCATGCAGATCAAATCATCTACCAGGATTTAGGTCAGTCACGTTCTATTACTGGTTACCTTAGCAATCATAACACAACCATTTTAGATTCTTCCGAGAAAACTGAATCAAGTAAACCTGGCAGACGAACGGGAAGTCTGAGGAATAAACATATTCCAGATTACAAAATTCCGAGTACGAATGTGAACTCCGGTGGATGGTATGATTGTTCCAATACCAATCAATAAAACTGTTATTCATATTCTCATTATTAAACTTATATACATCAATGTATATAAATCCAATATAATAATGTATCATAATATATAATGTATAATTCCAACGCTGAGTGTGGTTGATTTTCACTTCTATTCATGGGTTGATAGTTCATTCAATTCAATACAATACACATCATTACAGTGACAAAAGATGCTCCAGAGGATAATCAGTGGAATTGCATGTTGCTATTTCGTATCTGAGTTGTGACTCTTTGATTCTATTTTCTAATTTGTTCAGGATAACTGAACTGTCACTGTCTAATCTGAGAGTAAAATTACTTGGCTTTATTATTTTTCCCACTGTTTCTCACGTTATACTTACAAGCATGCTGTATATGAAGATTTGAACTCATTTGTTCATTATATGATGACAGTAGTCTACAGAATGAGATGAAATCGTACTCCAGTCTCTGGATCCAACAAGGATCGAGGTTAGGTTTTATACGTCTTTCTATGCATCTACAGATCTGCAATGAATAATCTGGGCGAGATTACTGTTTGAAATCCATAAATGTCGTATTCCAGTCAGATGATGGAAAGAAGACCGTCTTAAGCAGACGATCAAGACTTAACGGGGAATAATATTGTATCCTTCCTGCTTGTATCGACTAAAGTCTTTGGTTAACGCATGGACCACCTGTTTCTTATTTTGAGAACTCAAAACAATGATTCGAGATTACAACGGTTCTATTAACAAGATTAACAGACAACAACAATGGACAAACCTCAACTGTAATGGGTTGTACAAAAGGTGTCAGCCAAAAATGCTCAAACTTTCCAAATAACAACAATAAATTCAGCCAATGCTGACAAGATAGACTGCTAAATGATAAATGCCAAAGGATAAAATTACCATTATGTCGACCAACCTTTCCGTGCAAAACAACAATGACCCCCAAAGTGGCGTCCAAAATCAAGCAAAATATTGGTGCCAAAAATGGCCACCAAATTCAGAAACAATGACCGACAATGGCAGAAACAATGAATTAAAACAAAAGCTTTATCAAATACGTGAACAGAATATTTCCAATAAGACGATAACAAAAAGTAAGGTATTAGTTTTAAATTGTGAAGGAAAAATAAGCAAAACCAAATTCAAGTCACGAAATTCAGTATTGTATAAAAGTAGAAAGTAGAAAGGAAAAAGAAGAATCCCAAAGCTACATAATACTTAACATGTCTGTTACACCGATCATGCCACAGATTGTAGAATTCGATTAAAAGCTGCCACTCCGGACCTCCGGCTAAAATCGCAATCTGAAGAAACTGATCTGCTAATTGTGCTTTGTTTTCCAAATAACCTCTTCACGGCATGAGCATTATGATGCCAGTTAAATGCAAATTGAGTTTCATCAACTGATGGAGTAATTTATCGATTGCTGATATTAAAGGCTCATAAAAGATCACAATTTTGTGTAAACACTCAACATCTAACCACAGATTAATGATAATTGATTTAAAACGCACCCGATTTAAACTCAGATGATTGGTCTACCATGAAAAAGTATTTCAGGTCGAACTTCTTGAATACAATGTAGAATTAGTTTGGTGCAATATATCGTTGAGCCCATACGAAATCTCCACAAAGCTCCACAAAACGCTGGAATTCGTTTTCTCACAAAACCCGACTGACGCATCAGATATCAGTGTAAGTTTCTTATAGTATGTATAAATCATTGCAGAAGGGAGAGCAACACCAATATATTGAGCCACTGCTAAATGTTTCAGAAATATTAAAGAAAGAACTCATGATATTCGCAGAATAATTGGATTGGTCCAGGCCACCTAACACGCCATTAGAAAATTTGAAGAAAACTTTCTCGTCTAAAATCACGAAAGTTACCGAACCTGTAGATTTTGCCCACACATTGGCCAGAAGCCCACCCTGAATGGATAAAATGTTTTTGATGTATACTCAAAAGACTGAGACGTTTCTGGAGAGCACGAAGCATTCACTGATTGCCTGTTCGTAAAATGAACAGGTTTTTAACATTTGCACTACCGAGAAGCGAAAATATAAACTTTTATTTTAGTTTTACTTAGCAAACGGATCACAAGCAATCCCAAAGCGCCTTGGGCATACATTAGCAAAAGATCGAATACCTTTTCACAGTTTATGAATTTGGTGAACTAGGAAGGTGAGTTAATTAATCCATCTGATATGAAGGCTGTTATTCACCAAGCAATGTGCCTTCGTGTATACCACGGAACATCGTCAGCCACCAGATTTGAGTGGTTAGCAGAAGTTTTCAACTCATTCAAGCTCTCTGTGTAAATGTCAGGAGGGTCTTGACATATAAAGCTATTAGATCTTAATAGAATTTATTCGAATTTGCTTAAAATAACCAGCCGTTAGCAGAGATGCTTGTTGACCAATATACTCCAACGTTCCATGGATTCCACTCGCTTGCCAGAATGCCACCGAATGGAGTCATCAAACCGATTTTAAGTTTATGGGATTCTAATTTACCGGTTGAATATTGCCCTTTTTGCTCAACATCAGTCGTAGGAAAGAAAATGAAACGGATATTGGCGAATGAGTTGGAGAGATTGGTGCAAACTCGAGGAGATTTAACGCAATACATCTTCTTCGAAAAGAGAACAGTTGTCTCGATTGTTTCAATACTGAATGAAAACTGGTGCGAGCTAATCGATGCTGGTGGTTTACCATATGTACATTTTATTGAATTCAGAAGAACGTTAGATAGCGTACCACATATTTGTATTATCGCGATGCTGAAGGCACCATGCTTGAATGAATTGTGGAATTTCGGTTTGGACGGACGAATCAAGTTTGTATGATCAACGCTTTCTGTAAGACTGTAAATACGATTTCCAGTGTCTCAGACGGGTCGGTTCTCGGTCTATTTCTGTTCAAAGAGTTTGGCAATAATATATTACGCGTGCTCAAAATTGAAGTATTTGTAATTGACAGATCATCTTAAATTATGGGCTTCGGCAACAACCTTTGGGCAATGCAGTAGCCCACAGGAAGACTTAAAAGAAATTGTCCTCGATCTAAGGAGCGATTTAAAACAATTTCAATGTTTATATTGATGCAGATTATTCATTTTTCTACAGCATAACAATATAATCCTTTGCTTTATTTTCGTCGGAATTTTTTTCTTCTCATCGTCTTATACTCTTTATTATCTCATCTGGATACTCAATCTGGAAGAGATCTCATAATTCATTAATTTTTATAACATTTTCTACCCATGTATTCTACCATTTCCTTTTTTAAAACGAACATAAAATCATCTCTGGATTTGAATGTCCCGCCAATAATTTAATCCCATTATTTTGCTGTAAACATTCCGAAAACTTGAACATGCATTTCCTGCATTGGTTCACAAAGAATAAATTATTATTATTTCTACGTCCGACAGTGTAACGAAAATTTGCATTTCATCACCAGAAATCTGGTGGACCATATCGATCATACTATATTTGAAGCAATATTATTCGACCAGTATTGTTAAAAAAAGAACCTGCAGTTAAAGTGTTTGTCTTAGTGTTAAAAAAGGTTGACCCTGCGAAAAAGATCGACAATGTAAACCGTTTTCTGTGTAAAATACGGGGATCGTTTCCAGTCATAACATCTGTTGCGTCCAAGATCCAATGTAATTCAAAGTTTTAATGGTACAAAAAGCAAATACTTTACACTAACCACAGATTAAAAATATAGGGGGATGAATTAAAACAACACTAATGTTTAATCAATATGGAAAGTCAGCATGCGAATTCAGGTGCGAAGTTGGATTTGATCAATTTCAGCTTTGAACATGTTCAGGATTGATGCGCAAATATTATGTGGGGGCATAGAGTTCCATATAAATCAAAACTCGGAAAGCGAAGAAAAACCTTCGACAATTTTTAACAGCAGTATCAAGTCACCCCTGAGACGACGGTACGAACAGTCAAAGAGGTTTAACGTTGCAATCCTCTCCTCGTTTGACCTGTTATATAGTCTGGTCACCAGATTTGTAGCGCGGTGCAATACGCGTTGCAGCAAGGTCAGGTCCTTTTGTAACCATGGGGACCATGCTTGAACAGCTTACTGCATTATTGGTCTGATATATGTGTTAATTATCCGTGGGAGTATCTGCTTTGTGAAACTACCGAAAATCCTTCTGAGCAATGCTAAGCTTTGGCAGGACTTTTTGTATACAACAGAATACTACCGTGAAGACTTCAAGTTACTGCTCATCCACATACCCAGGTCTTTTTCTTCCGTAACCCATGAGATTATACGATACGTTTCTCAGAACGATCCTTGAGTATGGTCTACATATCATCTAATCAGTACCGTCATAGATACTTCTCGATAGGTGGTTGAAGAGAGCATCGAACAAAACTCCCGTTTGTTCGCTCTAATTTCACCGAATCAAATATGATTTGCTGATGACAAGACGGGTCTGGCTATGAGAATATTAAACGGGCCATGGATGTATTCACGCTCAGAACGAATGTCATAACGAGAGATCATGCATGAAACTTCAAAATAGGATAATTCATTGGCTTGATGTGGAGTGCAACTTATGCGAGAGAATAGTGAACAAATTGAATGCCTTTCTGGAAAGAGTGTTTGCTGCAAACATGGAAACACTGCTCAAATTTGCGCTTGATAAATACTTGTTGCTTGATTTAGAAAGGCAATTCATTTGAATGGAGAACACTGTGCAGCCATCTGGCGTCTATACAGACGAAGGAAAAGCTAACGTGAATGTTAAGTTTATAATGTGTCCTTCAGTTAATAGAAGTTGTTTAATTTCAAATGTAGCTCATTTCCTTCTTGAACGACGATAGAGTGTCTAGCCGTTGTGAGCCACATCTTTTTCCACCACAAACATAATCCAGTAGAACCTAAGGTGAAGAAAGGATATCTAAAGTTCTACAGCTTCCCAGTGATTTCAGGCAGTACATTATCCTCTAGTTGCATGAACTGGGTTTTAGATCTTGCTGCAATAACCTCTTCCGGAAGGGCATTTCACAATTTCACAAATCTTGTTGAAAGTGTAGATCCTTGTGTTAGGCGTAATGTCCTTCGCTTTTCGAGTTTTAGAGCATGGCCACGGGTTCTTGAGCCCACCATGAGAGGAAAACTCGTGCAACTCGTTACCATAGGCTCCAAGTAATATGACACGAGTTAGCACCAACTCGTAGCGCACACACCGAGCACTGAGCAACATGATTTTGAAGGGTTGAATTCTATAAACATAAGGAATTGATTTCAATCCTTGTACTCTCTTCCTCGCCTGCTGCTTAACTTTTTTTCTAAATGTCACGTTCTCCTTCGCTGTCCAACCATATTCTAAAACTGGTCTCACGTATGTGAGATAAAGATTGAGAAATATTTTCTTATGATCCCTGAGAACGACCGTCTAATAGCCCATCATGCGCCGTTTTCGGCAGCAGCTTTTTTGTTCGTATTCTCCCTGCATTTTTCGTCTTCCGACGAATGTGTCGCCTACTCCTCACTACCTGAAATCTACTATATCAAGATATACCTCGCCTTCATTTATTAGCTTTGATAAAATGAACTGTATGAAAGTGCGCTATTGCCGTATACGTATCCCAGACATGTCACCAGTTTGCTCGAGAACAGCCACCTGAATTGCTTCCGAGAAAACAAATTTGTCTCTCTTGAGACTGGAGATCTAACAGCATTTGTAGAAGTAGGCATTTGTTTTACTACATGAAGATGAGCCTCAATTTTACTCAATCGCTCGGTTAAGAAATCATTGCACGAATAACTAGGTAGACGTATAGACGTCACATCTGCATAAGTTTTATTCATTCCTGACTGATAAGCAATCGGCGTTGAAGGCGAGCAAACTGTGATATCATGCACTTTCGATGTATCATCCGTACTAACATGATTTTATAAACGGTGTTTAGTCGAGGATGCGAATGGCACGCAAGCCTGCTCCACAGATAGGCAGTGTTTGTCCTCAACGGAGTCTCTCATTATATATGTCTCCTCCGTCGAGCCCTTCAGTGGTTTTAGTAGTTTTCTGACTGCCTCCATGCGTTACACTTGATGGCGGAAGGCATATCTTATATAATATGAGAATAATATCGCATGATGTCTTTCAATGCCATCGATATGTCTCTAGCTTCATTTCTTTGCACGGAATATGCATCAATTTGAAACATATTTCACATTGTACAGCTTTTGCGTTATCCGCAATCTGTTTAAATCATGCAACACTAGTTCCCAGAGCGAGCAGCGGAAAACCGATTTTCCCTGATCTTCTTTGCAATAGATGCTGTCTTATCTACTTGTGCTGATTTTTTGTCACAACCACGTTGAAATCCGTTAATTAACAAATAAATACAATATCAAAAGATTCGTAAGAAGCAATATTCCACGTTGACCTTCAAATCCAAATTTCGAATTTTGCACCTGCCCTAATTGCCTCAAGTTCAAACACAGAATCACAAAGTGATTCTTGGTCAAGCACTCAAGGCGCTTATGGATGACCAAAATAATGTGTTGCTCATATCCCCATCCCTTACACACCCCTACCGGTTTCTGGCCGTTTGCCGTCGTCAGGTTTGAGACAGTAAGATCAGGTTCAGTGAGCCTTGAAATAGTGTGTAAGGGATGGGGATGTGAGCAACACATTACTTTGGTAAACAAAGTTATACTTCTTCTTCTTCTTCTTCTTCTGAATAGACGGCAGGAAGACTACAGTCCGTGAAAGCCGCTTCACCTCCCGGGTCTCTGCTATCTCAGCGTAAATTCCTCACGAGGAGTTACTGAGCTAAAAGAGTAGGCGAATCGCGCAGGATAGCGGGAAGTTCACCGTCCAATATGCGTTTAAACTGCTCTTCGGTGACTGCCCCAATTGCATCAGCGGAGAGTGCATTCCAAATATTGACCACTGGTCGACAGAGTATGCCACTGTTACATAGGGTTCGTACAACGACCCAGGTAGTGGTGTGTAATGGATGGGGATGTGAGCAACACATTACTTTGGTCATCCATAAGAGCCTTGAGTGCTTGACCAAGAATCACTTTGCGATTCCGTGTTTGAACATCGTTGTTCGTTGTACGAACCCTATGTAACTGTGGCATACAAGTAGAACTTTGTTTACCACTGTTTTATGGCTCTGAACCTAATCTTACTGTCTCCACCCGACGATGGCAAACAGCCTGAAACCGGTAGTGGTGTGTAAGGGATGGGGATGTGAGCAACACATTACTTTGGCCTCAAGTTATATTTGAACTAATTTATTTAAAAAATATATATGTTTGTACTGTGATGCTTGTAGCAATTTGTAATTTCACTTTCTTTTCAAATGTACCGTAAGGATGAGAGTTCCTTAGTCAGCGTGGCCACGGTAGCTTCCAACTTTGAGATGTTACTTTCTTCTGATACTTGATTAATGCTGGTCCTGTCGATGCGTTCGTGGATTTTTTCTGTGAGTTAAGTTGAGAGAAGCTGATCAAACGGAAATTAGAGCACTTTCTTTTGGAGTGTGGGCGTTGGTGTCCACAACAACATGGATTCACCAAAAATCGCTCATGCGTAAGTAATCTGCTCCTGGCGCGAGAAAGTTGGTGTGCTTTGACTGATTCTGGTCAAGAGGTCGATGTCATTTTTATCGACTTTAGTAAGGCGTTTGACCGCGTGCCCCACCGCCGATTGCTCGTCAAGCTGCAGGGTTTGTGTGTTCAGGGTTGTCTACTTAAATGGATCGAGGCATTCATCTCAGGGCGGTCAAACCGTGTCGAGGTGAATGGAGTTTTGTCTTCAGAGAGGATAGCAGGCTCCGGAGTGCCGCAGGGATCTGTCCTTGGCCCATTGTTATTCAAAGTTTTCGTGAATGATATTCCGGACGCGGTAGCGACCGATTGTCTTTTATTCGCGGATGATCTGAAACTGTGGGCCTATGTCAGTTCCTGCGATGGCCACAAGCAACTGCAACAAGCAGTTGATGACTTAGTCAGTTGGACACATCGCTGGTCACTGCCTATCAATGAGGACAAGACAGTGGTCATGCGCATAAACTCCGATGACACTGGTGGTGAATACTTTATTGAAGGTAAGCCTATTAGAGCGGTGACGGTCGAAAAAGACTTAGGGATTCTGGTTATGGATTCCTTGAAGTCGAAGGCTGACACTTGTCGGAGAATAGGCAGCGCTACCAGGATGCTCTGGGCCATTCGGCGTTCCTTTGCGTCCATTACCCCGCAAATGTTCCAGACACTTTTCTCTGTGTACATTCGTCCTCTGTTGGAATATGGGCTACCTGTTGCATTTCCTCAGTCCAAAGGCGAATGCGACTCCTTGGAGAGGGTACAAAGGAGGGGCACTAAGATGGTTTGTGGAATGCGCCAACTGGCGTACGAGGATAGGAGGAGCTTGCTGAAACTCTACCCCCTAGAGCTTCGAAGGGAAAGATATGACCTGCTCCTGACACGCCGTATTCTTCTCGGTCAATATGGAGACGAGTTCCTCCAGTACTTCCGATTAGTAGGTGAGTCGAGGACTCGTGGACATGACTTTAAGTTGCAGAAGCCTAGAAGGCTGAAGCTGAGTAATGCGTGCACGCTATCCACGCGGGTGGTGAACACTTGGAACTCTCTACCGAAAGGGCTCCTGTCTCTACCATCTGAACAGCTATTCAAAAGCGCGTTGGATCAGCATTTGTTGAGACGGATGGACTTGATCCCCGGAGTGATATAGTGGTGTACCTCTACTCTCAGGGTTTGCCTTGTCAGCAGAAGTCACCCATGTCTATTACTGTGATGAAGCTCAAACGGGATTTTATCCCTTCTGCTTTCGATTCAGAAGAAGAAGAAGAAGCCAACGTGTCGAGACAAGCTTTGTCAACGGACACGGCAAGGATGGCAGTGATGCTGGATTGCAGGCATTTATACACACTACATGCTCAATATCGTTTAGTTAACTGCTCATTGCTCTCAGCGTTTTCACCATGTGCAACTTGAACTTCAAACAGAGAAAAGCACATCCTGATCAATAGTCAATAGCGAATTGTGGGACCAATAAGCAACAAGCTTAATGGAATAACCACAGGATAACTAACACATTGGGTGTGAAGAAGTTTCAGCAGTTCAGCAAAATGTTCGAAGAGAAACGCATCCATATTGGTTGGGACGAAAAACGTCGTGGAAAGATATGGCGCAGTATCACAAAGATTATAATCGTGATATGAGCATAATTTAGAATTACCCATCTTATGAACAGTATGGCTACGAAAGGAACTCTATTTGTTACTCATATTTTACAAAATAATACCCACTGCTTTTTATAAGAAAAAAATGACTTCATTCATGTACACATATTTTTATCTATAATATTAATTCAACCAGAATAAGTACTGTTTCCTAAATGTTACGTGAAAAATGGCGTCGAAAATCACAGTTTCAGTCGCTTTTTTAGATCAAGAGTAACTTTCGATTGATCAACCAAATAACGGGCAAGGTAAGTGACGAAAGGATTCCTGAATTTTTCAGTTCTTGAATACGGGACGAGGTATTAACTTCGCGTAGATAAAGACGATTTGCAAGCCATGAGAACCTCATGTAGTGGGCATGCATTATCGGAAGTTATGACTCTAACTAATCTGTCACATTCACGGAAGTGTCGTTCGACGATCATATCGCGAATTAAATCGGTAGAGCCAAAGCTCAGTCTTGCGATAGCCTTAATACCTCTTTTGATCATCAGGAAATCCTTTTCAATTAGACCAGAAAAATTATCGGAGATGCATAGAGGAAGTGGTGAACAATGTAGTAAAAAACAAAAATGTATAACTACATCAATTTGGACGAATCATCATCATGATGAAGCACAAGTCGGGAGCCAGACAAAATGCCAAGCAATATGAAGCAGGCAAGCAGAATATGCAAAAGCAAATGCGCAAAAAGCAGCTTTTTCTTCGTTTTTGCATGTGATTTTTTTGTTTTTTTTCTATCAAATAATACCGGAGTAAAATATGTGACACATAATAAAATACACTGCCGCCACCGAATTCGGTTTGCAGCCACATCTCGTAAGGTTTCCAGCCTAACGCTACGGTGAGTTTTTCATCCCAACGTGCCACGTGATGGACTGACCACCCGGTCGTTTCTCCCAGCTTTTGACAGGCTCTGCGAATAAGGCGCGTTATGGTTAACGGTGAGGAGGCATTCTTAATACGTCCCAACCATCGCAAATGAACAAGCATCAGCATTTCTCTCTGTCCGTGGCTACTTGGTCTCATCATCCGCTGGCAGACATCTATATTTGTAAAGCGATGCTGCCACCGAACGCAAGCAATCCTACGCAGGCAACGGGTGTCGAAAACAGAAAGCCGACAGACATTTTCCGTTCCGATAAACCAGGTTTCGCAGCCATAAAGTGGTGTAGCACGCGTCACTGCATTGTACACTCGGCCTGGGCAACCTGACAGTATCTTAGCCCACGTGCAGTCTCTGACTGCGCGGCACTTTGCCTGGATCAGGCTTGTGCTTTCATACCATGGAATGAAACATCGCGTCGACGCCACAAGTGCCGAAGGATATCAAAAGCTACACCCGCTTTGCTAACACGTGAGATCTCTTCCTCGACACAACCGCCAGCAGAGATGCAACTGTCAAGGTAAACAAAGCTGTCAACCAATTCAAGATTGACATCGCACACAGTTAGGTCTTGAATGAAGCCGCTCCAGTCCTGGGTAAGTGTTTTACACTTGTTAGGCGCAAAGCACATGCCATACCTTTAAGCTACAAGTGCCAGGCGGTCCATGAGCTGTTGCATTATGCGATGTCATCCGCATACTCTAGATCGGTAGCTCTTTCACCCGGCAGAAGTTCAACATTTACGCCTACTAGCTAAAGCTTTCCTTAGGACATCGTCTATCGCGTAGTTAATAAGAAACGGCGAGATAGGGCAGCCCTGCCGCACCCCGCTGGAGATATTGAACAAAGGCGGCAATTGTCCATACGCTCGAACCCTCCCCAAAGTTCGGCCATATAATGCTTTCAAGATCCAAACATAATTCTTGGGCACTCCATGTCTCAGCAGACCGTTCCAAAGACTTTCGCGATCGATTGAATCGAATGCTTCTCGATGTCAACAAATACCACGATAGTTGATCGGATAGGGAACGCAGACGTATGGCATAGAAAGATAGCCTTCGAACCTTAAAAAACTGTGCAGTAGTATAATCTGTCCATTGGAGACTTTGTGGAAGCGTAACGCCAAGATACTTGAAACAACAAATTTGTAAATATTACCTCTTCACATTTGGGGGATTTTAACGATGAGCAGTGTAATGATGACCACTGCCCAATTGTATTAATATTTGATTCAGAGGGAGTATGGTCATCACCTCTATGGTGGTCAACGGCAACGTCGTCAGCGTATTTGAAAGAAAAGGTGGAATGAAAATGCGGAAGATCGGAAATGTAAACGAAGAATAAGAAAGAAGAACGAATTTCACGATACAGGACACCCCGAGGAATCTGGGTCAAAAGGAGACTTTGCCATTCACGATAATATATTACACACTGCCTTTAAGGTAGGAGACTCTCCAGTGAAGTATGTTCAGAGGGACACCACAGTGATACAGTTTTTTAGGCAAAGAACTGGCAACACTTTTGAAAGCGTTGGTATAATCAAGGAAACAAACTTTCACGGCTTGTGATTTAGAATCAAGGGAATAAAATTAGATTATTAGAGACAGAAAAGCCCAATTTTGCATGGCATATTTGGTATCTTAGGCTGTGGCGTCATTATCTGCCACCAAAATACAAAAGATGCATTCTATAGTGTTCAATCGATTGCCGTTAGAATTACTAGGAATGATCGTGTTTTGAATGCACATACTGGTTCAGAAGATGCAGTAATAAACTCAATATTGAGCAGATTTGAGTTAGGACAGCGCTATGAGATCATTCGATTAGTTGATTTTATGGCGTACAACCAATTATATATTCAGAACACTAGATTTGTGTACTCTGCAAGAGACTTTCTTTCCAGGTAATCAAATGAAAAAATAAAACTAATCAGCTTAATTGTGTTCTAATACGAACCCACTGGTGGTCTTCAATACTGGAGTGTCGATTTTATCATTGAAACGAAACATGTGGTCTACTTTTCATTTTCACTTTTAAGATGTTCAACAATAACTCTAAGTGCAGTGTTTTGCTGCAGGACATCAACTTATCAAACAACACTTTATTACTTGACAATCAGGCTCTTAAAACTAGATCCTTTCGCGTATCTCGGTAGTTGTATCAATAGTTCTGCATCGTTAGATGACGAGGTATCGGTGAGCATTTCTATAGCGATCGCAACATGGGTTACTGCAGGTGTGATAAAGGACTGCCTCTGTTATCCAAAGATAGTCTTCAATACGGCAGCGAGGGCGAGAATTGGACCCTACGTAAAGAGCACCTTCGGAGTCTTCAAATATTTGACAACCGATGTGTCTGCACCATTTTGAGAGTTAGCTATCACTGTCACATACATAACAATGCTGTCTAAAATATGCTTTTCGGTAATAATGTTCATACAGAGAATTAGATCAACCTGCATAGGCTACGCTGGTTGGGTCATATTTTACAGATGCTGGACCACCGACTTCCGAAACAAATTTTTTGCGACGCCACATCCCGATTGGCGTAAATCTCATGATGGGCGAACCGCCACATATCGTACGCTGATAAAACCCTTACTAGCAACCTTTCCATGGTGGGTGCAGCTCGTCTTCCTGGCTGGGGTCCCGGCGATCAGATATCGCAGTGTTAGTAGTGCTTCAGGCTTTTTCCCGAAACCGTGTTCACTGTCAGTCTTGCACTAAGCATCTTCTTTGAATGTTTGTATAACTGTATGGTGTCAAGTGGAATGACGGGAAAAACTTGTTTTGGTGCATAACAGTGAAAACCGCAAGGAAGCTGTTGTGCTGATGTGACTCTACTCGCTCACGAAACTTGATTGAATGCATCTTTCATTCGAGGTGTAGATACCTCATGTTAGTTTGTTTGTGATCAGTCTTCTATTATATCTGTTGCTAGTTAAGTCTCACCCTACCCCCATCTTTTAAGATTTTACTTTTTCATGGTTGTAAGGCAGTTGAGCATTCGGTACATGCGACCCGTGTAATGCTCTTTCTGATTATGATGATAATGATGTTCATTTAACGGGCTTGGGAACTATTATGCATGGTAACGTTATTATCACTTCCGTTTGTCCTGTTTAGTGTCGGAAATAAAGAACTTAACTCGTCTATCTGTTTTAAAGCATTTCCGGTCTTACAACCATCTGCATTCCCATTCTTTCTAGCTACTTCTGTATAGGTTACGGACTCTTATTTAGTAGGCTTCACAACTGGCGTTTCCTTCAGAATGGTCTCTTCCAGATGCTTTGACTCATAGAAAGTTGCAGATGCGGCCGTTGTCTGTGACGTGTTTCTCATCTTAGTATGGCCATTAGGTAGAGCTAGCCGTTTCCGCACCTTGGTAGCATCACACATTGGGCAGTCGAACCTAAGTTATTTGCACTTGATGGCTTGTAGCTGCACGTAGAGATCCTTCGAAATTCCCGTACCGCAATAGTGGATACATCACGAGTAGTTATCACATTAAATTGCACATGCCTTATGGGATGCCTTCTTTTTGCATAGCGAGCATGCGTCCGGGTTTCGCTAATCACGGTTGATTGCTGAAGCTTCTTATATTTATTCATCGACGAACTTTTGCGTAAACCTTTGCTAATTGAATTTTTCCCCGTTGTAGTGAGTATATACAAATTAAAATCTGATGCAGAGTTTACTCGGAACGAAGTTACCCGATTTCAATGAGACAACATCTTAGTTAATCCCTAGTAGCGCTTTTTTAATTGATGTGCAGAAACACGAATATATCTTTGCAACTCAGAGAAATCGTTTCTATGAAATGGTGCTTTGGAATACCTTATTACCCTTCACTAGTTTCAGCAATGAAGATAATTCACAACAATGAGACACGGAAAATAAAATATTTAACCAGCTTGTTCAGTTATTCACGGTAAATTTTTGAGCACATTTATGCCGCTGTTGCTTATGCATCCTTCCAAGCCTGGGCACTAAAATATCTTTGCTCATGTGAATTCTTCTACGTTGATTCTATTTCCTGGCATTAGGCTTGTGTTTCTATACATCCTGATACTCACATCCTACACCTTAATTGCTACAAAGGTTGCTTTTGTCTCGGCAAACGTTTTCAAACAGTGATATGCACAACCAATAAATTGTGGGGGGGTAAAAAAGCAATCCACGCTAATCAAGTACATGTCATACGAAATCCGCCAAAAAAATAACTTTGAGATGTCTCTCTTGAAAAGTTCATCCCACATCGGAACGATCGCCTGACTGAGAATGTGATTCCTGACGCAATGCATTTCTCTTACTTGAAGTTCCCATCGTTTGCTAAATGATGTGGATATAAGGAAGTCTTCTAGATAAGATGCTGTCTACACCGTCATATTCATACCTACATTCAGTCTTCATACGTCTTACGACCTGGCAATATGCCAATGTTAGTTCATTTAAGATAAATCCCCTCTTTGAACATGGATCCATAGCTTTATGACTGTTTGTAGATCGGTAATAGGATTCGCTTGGACACTAATTTGATAATAGTGAGCTGCCGTGTTTAATGGAGGTGCAACTGCATTTTTTCTATGTGCATTTTCAGAATGTTGTTTGTGGTCAGCCTAAACAGGACGCATGATTATCTCGCTGTGGGCTGTTAACAGCATGCGGACTTCATTAAAGCGAACCCTGTTAAATCTATTCAAAACGATATGTTTAGCAATTAACAACATACGAATATGTACGTCGATTATGGGGAACTACTTATGGAATCCTGTAATCGGACTAAGATTCACTCAAGCTACGAAAACCATTCCAAACGTTTTTAGTACAATCGAAATTCGTGCGATTCCCATGAGTATTTGTGTTAACCTTTTCAAAATGTCCCCCATGTTTGGTGTTGCTTTAGCATTTCTCTGTACAGAACCAGTGGGCATTCTTCTGTAGTATATCCATCGCCTTGATATCAGATTGTACATGAATGTACATTTGTGCAGTGTGGCTAACAGCCTGCTAAGTTTAACTGCCATCAATAGTGGACTGTGTGCGAAAACACGCTGGAGTTTCACCGTCGTTCTCATATCTGTCTAGTCCTGGGCAACCTGACAGTATCTTAGCCCACGTGCAGTCGTTGGCTGTGCGGCACTTTTCCTGGATCAGGCTTGTGCTTTCATACCATACCATATTGTCCTGGTCAACCTGACAGTGTATGTATGAAAGCACAAGCCTGATCCAGGCAAAGTGCCGTACAGTCAGAGACTGCACGTGGGCTAAGATACTCTCAGGTTGCCCAGGCCTAGACAGATATGAGAAAGAAAATAGAAATGGTAGTGAGACTCCAGCCGGTTTCACATGCAGCTCACCAACCGATGGCCAATCAATTTAACACGATGTTAGCCGGACAGCACATAAAATGCGGTCAACGATTGCACATCCGTGGACACAAAAAAAATTATGACACTATAAAATCATTGCGCACTGACTTCGTTTTGTGTGCCATAATCGGGCGTAAGGTTTAGAGGAGCCACATTAGGTGGAGCTTTTGGACCCCACCCAGGAAACGAATACGCCCAACTGAGCCTAGCGATAACGGTGGAGTTTTCGTCATCCGAACGCGCCACGTCCAGGGACGGCCCCCAAATCTTATTTCTCCCAGCTGTCTGTTCGCCCTGCGAATAAGGCGCGGTACGGTAAAAGAAAACGGTGATAGCATTCGTAAACATGTCCCCCAACCATCGCATGCGAGCAACAAACATTTCTCTCAGCTCCGTGGCCATCCAATCGATCGAGCTGGCTCTGGCTTGGCCGAAAGCCTCACGTTGGTGCCAGCGTGGGGTGGAACTCGCGGGTTCTCCCGAGCTCAGCGAAAGGTTTCGGCGGTGGTGTCTGAGGGTGTGGTGGGTTTTCGCCTGGCAAGCGTTCTCCCCTAAAAGCCACAAAAATCCAATGATGACACCACGACGCGGCGGATGTGACTCGCCGCTCCAAAAGTCACTGCCCCTTGTCCTATCCAAGGACATTGTATGGTGCACAGGCAAAAACTGAAGTCACCAACCTATCAACGGGGTTATCGGGCTCCGAACTGGAAATTCCAGAAAAGGGCGTATGAACCGCTTCGTCGGTCACCGGCCACCGATAGGTGCGAACCTCTCTCGCTCCACTGCCTTGTGGGTAAAGCCATCGCGCTAAAGGCTCGGGGTGGGACCCCCTAAACGAAATCTCCCCTTCTTCGGTGTAGGCAACCGGGTAGTATCATGCCTACGTTCAACAATGACGATGATGACAACGCCGCATGCTATCATTACGAATACAACCTTCGAAAGCTATTCTCCAGAACCCACTTCGCAGGCACACATCATCCCCTCACCCTCTCTCCCTGATGCACTTCGGACCATCAATGCTGGACGCCTTCCGTCGCAGCCAACTGTCCTTAGACAGGTGTCGATACCTCACGCTCTCCTCCGACCGCGCGCCCCTATTAGGCTTGCATCGTTCAATGTCCGCACCCTGCAACAACCAGAACAACTGCTTGGACTAACCCGCTCACTAGAGACACTAGGTATCGACATATGTTGCCTATCGGAAACTCGTCTTCGCGACACGGATTCGGTATTGCAACTGAGTTCTCCTATGCCTCTTGGGAGTAGGTTCTACTTACGTATGTCCAGTGATCCCGTTGCTTCCTCAGCCGGCCTAGCAGGTGTTGGGATTATTCTAAGCCAGAAAGCGGAAACCTCCCTCTTAGATTGGATACCCGTTAATAGCAGACTGTGCGCAGCGAGATTTCAGGGTTACAGCAGAATAAACAGTATCTTACCCCATGAACAGTTTACGACTATACGGCATTTTGTCTTGATGAGGCTTGTGATTTTATTCATTCATTTATATACCAGGCCTAAATGGATATAAAGGAAAGTGGTTAATGGCAGTGAGACTCCAGCTTGCAACCGCTTATAGCTCAGTACCAGTAACAACTCAATTTCAGCACGGCATTACTTATGCATTACCGACTTGTGCTTCATTATGATGATGATGCATTACAGAAGTACTGTGCGATTGCACATCCGTGTAAAATGGATTTTTGTAGCGATATTTTTTCAGATTTCATATAAATGTTATCTTTCCGACTTCACGTGTTATTGTATTGTTTAAGTCAACCATTCATTCGATTGCATTAATTGTTAACCCGGCAAATTGCCGCATTGGGCGAATTTCCGATAGATAAGATGCTTCATGAGTGTCTTGCCTATTATTGTTGTAACATGGTGGTAAACTCCAATGTGAGTTCTTTGTTGTTCGGGCTAATTAACATTAATTAGCCGTGAAACGTTAGATAAAGCATGGAACTGCATTAATAATGGCGCACACCCATCATTAATTTTACCTGCTTTCCGATCGCTCGAACTGCACTGTCGAATCTATCCCATGTGTTACTGAATTTCATTGATGTTTCCGACGTTTTATCGGATGTCATCCACGCCCCATTGTCAGTGCAGTCAACCTACTCACGGGCCATTTTTTGACTGTATAGAGTCTCTCATCCTCATGTGATCTTTCATTTGTCAGCACTTTCATACTATGATATGTTTTTGCTAAGGATAACTGGCTTTTTTCTTAACAGAACTCAACATGTGTAAGTCAATGCAGTATGGTCGCAACCAAGTTGCTCTGCTTGTAAGCTCCGCAAGTATCAGTTCGGAATCTATCTCTTTTCTTGGCACATTTCGGTGCACGGATGTGCAATCGTACAGTACTTATGTGCTGTGCAGCTAACACCGTGCTAAATTGATTGGCCATCCGTGGTGAGCTGCATGCTGAAACACGCTGGAGTCTCACTACCATTTCTATTTTCTTACATCTGTCTAGGACTGGGCAACCTGACAGTATCTTAGCCCACGTGCAGTCTCTCACTGTACGGCACTTTGCCTGGATCAGGCTTGTGCTTTCATACATACATTCATACATACATACATACATGTCGGTGACGAGATTGCTCAGTATTCTCGGATGCGTGAGAGTTGAGATGGGCAGTATAATTGGCATTCGGGTATTAAATTTCAGTCGCTCTTAAGCAATCGTTTTGACTACTTTTCCGATCGGCATTCCTATATGTGTATTACGCATTCTTACACGGGGTCATGTCTATTAGAAAGGAATCGGTGCTCATTCCGTTATCGCTAGTTCTGTTTTATAATGTCGCTGACATGATCATGGATTTAGTACTACCGGTCTACAAAATGTTCATGTTTCCGTGAATTTCCGATATCTCCGGCGTAGTTCTTGCTTAAAATATCGAAATTCTTTAGAAACTTTTAGACTTTATAAGTAATCTCGCAACAATTATCGGCCTCGACATCAACGCTGCAAAATAATGGCATTTTCGTTTAGAATTACAATAGCCATCAAAATTTTACGCTTGCATGGCTTTTCTAAGGAATATGTTCCAGTCTTTGAGTGCCTCGATTTCCAATAGTCAAGCAAAAATAAATTAAATTCAAGGGTTGATGTTGCGCGTGATATTTTGGCACTGATGAATGTTACCCACTGGCACGGGTCTGAGATTAGTCCATAACTGGAGCAGATGTACCGCATCCTCCATAAGGCAGGTTCAATGCTCACAAAACTCGTTCTTGTCGCTAAACCCGCTCGTAACTGGCGATCTCGTCAAGTTAGTCAAGTGAAGACCTGACTGCCAACGGTAAAGGAGGATGTTTATATTTTTCGTCTTCGTGCCATCTATAGAGTTAAAAATTGGGAATGTGATGGGTAAATAATCTGTAACGGTCTGGCCTAGGACCGACGCCCGGTCATTAATGAAGCCGGGGGAATCGACCCGCGATATCAGTGGCACAAAACTAATAGTACTAAGTAACCCAGTCTCTTAAGATAGCATAACAATAATGCAATCTGGGTAAGTTCTTCCAGCGTTCACGTGAACTACGTAAGAGCTATCCTTCGGGTCGGTGTCATCTGAGACGTTTTAATTAATATGCTAGACATGTCAAACCAGTCGTAAGGAGTATGTTCCCAGTGTCTCTTCTACCACGCAATAGATAAGTGTTCACCCGGCTATGGCCTAGTGTCGCTTAACAATAAAGTGTATGATGCTGAAACTTATTCGCTTTTGGATATCAATGATTAAATCGCGATCTTTTCAATCGACATTTTCTGAAATTTCTTGTCGTTTGCTCAAGTCATCTTACTTGCTCCTTTCATTTTGGTAATTATTTTTGTTAGTATTCAAATCAAGCTCATGCTGCTCTAATCCTCATTTTCAGCTGTCATAACTTTGGCCATCTGTTCAATTCATAGCCACGTGGCTATGCTTTCTTTGAGGTTTGTGCTCCCACAATTCACCTCATTGCTCAGACACTCACTGCGTTTAAGACAATGTGGCTTTTCCTCACTTCGCAATGCTTGTCACCACCATGTTCGAAATCGACGTGGCAGAGTTATCTACGCCAGCAATTATTTCAGCATTACTAATCCTTGGCTTTGTCGATCGCTTTGGACAAGCGCTTACCTAAATGCTAACCTCACATTCCACTCTGAACGACCACCAGTGGAAAATTTTCCAACGATCTTCTTATACGTGAATCCAGGGGAGCCAAACCGACACCCTCCAGAAACTACCAAATCGCCTGCTCCGTTTGAAAAACTGAATTCTGTGGAGCCACATGATCCGAATAAAGGACAAACAGAAGTATGTGGTTTCATTCTAATTAAGCTTCGCTTTAGCTTAAGAAGCAAGACAAAAAGCCTTCACTTTGGCAACGGACGAAAAAAGAAATAATTCATTATTATCACGGGTTCCGTTTGCTAGGTCTTGAAGTAAAAATTGCCAGTGGCATTTGCTTCCGTTTGCTATGTGGGCATTCGCTTACACGCCGTGAACGAAAACAAGTAAGTCTTCGTTCTGAAACCGAATCTTTTAGCTTGTTCGAACCGTTGCAGACATTATCCGTCTGGTCCCCTTTGTTGTATTCATTATAGTACCATTCATGGAATTTCTGCTTCCTTTTTACATCAAATTTTTCCCATTCATGCTACCTAGCACTTTCGAGGATAAAAGTTCTCAGGTTCGTTTCAATTGTGTAAAAAATATATAGTTTTAGGGAGACAAAATACAACAGCGGCTCAAAGCAAAGCTGGAACTCACAAGGTTCCTTCAGGAGACACTTCATCAAACTACTGGTGTCTCTTCTATCCCAGATGGAACACCAACAATATCCGAATTTCAAGAATTTTTGAAAAAGGTAATATTTGTTTTGTTTGCATGCTTTCATTTCAAAATTGATAACATTGTTTATCTGCAAAGCACGTTTCAACGATGGTTGACATTATTGTGTGAAATTACCTTTTAAAAGGGAATATATATGTGCCTACTTCCATTGTGTACGTAAGGTTACCTTTTAACTTCGCGATCGACGATGTCCTAAGGAAAGCTTTAGCTAGTCTGGTGTGCGCCGGGTGAGAGAGCTACCAATGTAGTGTTGTTGTTGTCCTCCCTCGGTCGATGTCGACCGTGGATGTACATCACAATCGCATGAATTTTCATGTTCTACAGCTTTTCGAATGACAAAACAGCCCGATTCGGGAGGAACAATCTCTCCCACTGCGCTTGCAACGATAGGCAGAACTCGGTCGTTGGGCGTCAGTTGCACGCCGGCTGCGTGGTCTGTGTTCAGCAGCCAAGACCTGTATCTGCTCCTCCCCAGCTTGCAGACGACGCTTTACACAATGCCCCCAATGTGAGCAGTCAATAGCAAGTTCTTCTCAACTCGCGGGCCCGATATAGAGTATATGGATGACATCGCATTTCTGGGAGATGACCCTCATATAATACAACAGTCCCTGGACCGCCTGGCTTTTCAAGCTTCTAGGTATGGCATGTGCTTTGTGCCTAACAAGTGTAAAACACTTACCCAGAACTGGAGCGGCTTTCTTCCAAACCTAACTGTGTGCGACGTCAATCTTGAATTGGTCGACAGCTTTAGTTGCTTTGTGTTAGGAGAGCACCTTGGCAGTTGTATCTCTGCTGGCGGTTGCGTATTCGTTTTGCTGGGTGGGGCCCAACGCTCCACCTACTAGTCGGCTACAAACCTTACGAGATATGGCTGCAAACCGAAGTCGGTGGCGGCAGTGTATTTTATTATGTGTGTCATATTTTTTACTCAGGTATAATTTGATGGTAAAAACATAAAAACAAAACAAAAATCACAAAATAACATGCAGTAGAACTACAAAAAAGCTGCTTTTGCGCATTTGCTTTTGCATATTCCGCTTGTCTGCTTTCCCTTTTTCACGCGCTTGCTTATTTGTTTTTCCTGCTTCATATTGCTCTGCAATTTGTCTGGCTCCAGACTTATGCTTCATGATGATGATGACACAGGGTTACAAAACTAAAATCAGCACCTGGTAATAGTTAGTTGGTTTCAGGATTCAAGAGATCGCACAAAATGTCTCTTGGTCATTCTTCGTTGGTAAAGATCTTTAATTCCGTACTACAAAGTGGTTTTTGTGATACAAGTTTTGTATGTATGTTTGGAAGCACAATTATAATCCAGGCGAATTGCCGCACTGTCACCGACTGCGCGTGGGCTGAGATACAGTCAGTCTGCCCAGACCTAGAAAGATATGACAAAGAAAATAATTCTCATTGCATATTGGATAATGATAATTGAATTTTTCGCTTGTCTTATTTGTACAATCGTGTAGCACTTCTGAAGTGCGCAGCTAACCGTGCTATATTGATTTGTTAACGGTAGCTAGTTGTATTCGGAAACGCGCTGGAGTCTCATTAACTTTTTTTTTCTATATCTGTCCAGGCCTGGGTGACCTGTCAGTACCTTAGTCCACGTGGAGTCTATGACTCTGTCTTACTTTGTTTTGATCAGGCTTGTGATTTTATACATATATTAATTTGTTTCATAGTGTTTTTTTATATAAAATTCGTATACGATAAATCACATGTGGCGAAACTTTGTTGTCGTCCTACGTCGCGAAATTGCTAGTAAGTTGAGTCTTTTGTGTCTAAATTATTGACTAATTGTTTAATGATAAATGATGTTTCTAGTGATAATTTTGTTATCTTTAGGCACCTCGGTGTTTTAATTTGGACAACATATTCCTTCATATATTATTTTTTGTACTATTACACCCCTTCAGTGGGCATTTTATAATTTTAGCCTAATAGCCAAGCTTTTCGATCTCATTCAAGCATGCAGGCTGATTGACTGTGCGTCCAGCTGTCAATGCGCTTTTGTTTACCATACCATATCCATCTTTCCCTAGATTCAGGAATCTGGTAAACCAGCGACAAACGATGAGTTGACACGGTTTTCCAAACTGTTTGAGGATCAAGTTACGCTAGATTCGCTACAAGCGAAGCAGTTGAAAATGCTTTGCCAGCTGCTCTCGCTTCCAACCATCGGTCCACGCACGCTTCTGAAGTTGCAAATATTGCTCCGGATTCGACAATTAAAAGCCGAAGACAAGGTAACCGAATTTCACGTCTTTTATCTTCGCATCACGATTGGGTGCCAAGAGAATCAGCTCATTTTACTGCTTAAGATCTCAGTCTGTGCGCAATCTTATTTGTTCTAAACGTGCGATGGCGTTTCTATTGGAAACATAATCACCATAGTTGTGCTGCTTGTTGTTTCCTTGGCATTCCGTACCAGTGGTACACCTTGATTTTCGGTTCATTGAACTTTAAGGTCATCCGGTGTGTGCATACCCTTCTGATAATTGCACACACAAACGTGTAATAGTGCAATGCTGCTGTAGTGCGCAGACCACACCTTGCTAAATTGATTTACCAATCGTACTGAGTTTCATGCGGAAATGCGCTAGAATCTCACTGCTATTTTCCTTTATCTAGGCTAACACCGTGCTAAATTGATTGGTCAGAGGTTGTGAGCTGCAGCTTGAAACATACCATTACATGTGGATTTATTCCTTCATATCTGTCTAGGCTGGGCAACCTGGACAGTTACACAACCACGTGCAGTCTTTGCTTGTTGAGGCACTTGTCTGGTATTCGGGCTTGTGCTTTCATTCATTCATTGTCTAGGCCTACGCAACTTGGTAGTATCTTATCCCACGCGAGTTGCTCTCTATGCGACACTTTGCCTGTATCCAGGCTTGTGCTTTCATCTATACATGCCCGATGGCGTTATTATCGATCTTGGTTCGTTTGCGTATTCACAATCAACCTAAATGTGTTGCAGCTGATTTGTCTGCATCTATAGTTTAACAGCTGGTAATATGAGGTCGTTAATCTCCTATTTTCGCTGTGGTCTTTCAAATTTCTACATATTCAAGGGGTTTTGAATTGAGTATCCTCATTTTATACTTCGCCGCTAATTATCATAACCTCGTTTGTCGTGTGACGGGTTTCGTTAGCTGGTTTTAGTGCGTAAATTTACTTTGATTAGCGCAACTTCAAAGGTGATTCGACCTCATTTAATCAACGTGATTATTCGTGTTGCGATTTTCGAGACACCTGATTGGTTACTAGGTCATTCATTGTGTCCGCCGTACTCATAGCTGTGTTATATATTTACAATGTTAGAAGTTTCCTCTGGGAAAGTGTAGCGAGTTTTCATTTCGTGTAACGTTGGTTAGTGTCAGGTCACCATGGTCCTGGTGATGTTATTACTATGACCACTTATTAGCTAAACCTCATTTGCAGTTTATTCGTAAAAGAACGATGTCACTCCCATACATTGAATGCGTCGTGTGTATACACTCCATTCAGTCCATTTTAAATACCATTTTTGACACCCAGTAACAATAAACAATATGAACGGCTCAGCACATCTCAGTAACCGTTTTCATTTATCAAATCGGGGATCGGACCGAGTAATGCGTAGTTCTAACGTGTACATGTGTGAGGGGCAGTTGAGCCATTATCATTTTACCAAAATTGAGACTAAACAAGGATAAAACTGAGGGCGCACGTGGCCAGTAACCGATTGTCATATCGTGTCATAAGAATTTTAACGGATCTGCAATGTTGCAATATTTCGGTCCACCACACGAAACCTTTTGTCTGAGTGAATTGCGTTGGCTAAAACCTTGAACTTGCACGGATGTGCAATCGTGCAGCACTTTTGTGCTGTGCGGCTAACATCGTGGTAAATTGATTGGCCAACTGTACTGAGCTGCATGCTGAAATGCGCTGGAGTCTCACTACCATTTCTATTTCCCCCCCTCATATTTGTCTAGGCCTGGGCACCTGACAGTATCTTAGTCCACGTGCCGTCTCTGACCGTGCGGCACTTTGCCTGGATCAGGCTTGTGCTTTCATACCATGCAAAACCTTGAACTCTTTATCTTTATCGTTTTCTCGAGTTCCTATTCAGACTGAGATGAGTACAGACACCTCAGGAGTGCGCTGGACTATGTGATATTTCCTGACTCTCGGATTGTAATGTCATGCATGCAATCGATGTATCTCTCGAATTGATTGCGTGACGTCCGATTGTCAGCGGTTAATATAATTATTTATGTTTCCATTATGACGAAGCCTTTGCCTACGTCAACTGTGAAACATTGGTTGCGAGTACTGTTACCAGCATGTGGCTTTATCGATTCAATGTGATCCGTAAAAGGGTCGGTAGGCTTCTGGCAGTGGGAAACAGGTGCAACATCATGTAACGGTGTTAAATTTCAAGTTGATAACACACGTTTTCTCATGCTGAAATTTGGATACTTTTTTAAACGAAACGTTTTATTGTCTTTTCTGTTGTTTCTTTGAATTTTTTGGCATAGAAGCTCTTTTTTGTTTTCCCGCAAATGTTGGAACTAGGTCACCTCTTGTGTCAGAAAAGACTCAAAGGTGGTGTTTACAAAGCCACAGTTCGGGTTGTGTTACTGTATGTGTGCAAAACTTGAACTTTACGTCTCTGAGTATTTAACAAACGATGTATCCGCAGCGCTTTTGGAGTTAGTTGTTACTTTCGCATACACTGCTCTGAAATAAGCTTCTCGGTAGTAATTTTGATATAAATAAGCAGATCAACCTGCATAGGTTATGCTGTTTGGCTCACTTTCACAGATGGCTTACCACCGACCTCCAAATGTTTGTTTTTGCTACACGACGCAAATCTCGTGGTGACCAAACCACCACATGGTATAAGCTGCTAAAGACTTACTAGCAACTTCTCCAAGTCGGCACAACACGTCTCGCTTGGGTCCCCGCGATCAGATATCGCAGTGTTAGTAGCGCTTCATGCTTTGTTCTGGAACCGTGTTCAGTGTCCGCCTTGCACTAAGCATCTTGGAATGTTTGCTTAACCTTGTATGTTGTCAAGTGTAATGGTGAGAAAAGCTTGTTATGATGCATAGCAGTGAAAAGCGCACGGAAGCTGTTGTGCTGATGTGGCTCTACTCGCTCTCGAAACTTGATTGAATGCATGTTCCATTCGTGGTGTAGACACCTCATCCCTGTTTGTTTGTGCTTAGTCTTCTATTATATCTATCTATTATCTATTTAATTTCCACCCTACCGCATCTTTTAGGATTTTACTTTTTCATGGTTGTGTGGCAGTTAATCAATCGGTCCATGCCACTGGTATAATACTGCCTCAGATGATGACGGTGTAAGAAGAAAAAAGATTTTAAAAACCGCAGGTTGACATGTACAGTGGAACATAAAAGTAAATGTTTGGTGAAGTTTGATGTTCCATGACCTTATAGCGGGCTACATTCGCGTTCAGCCTTCACCATTGTGGTATTTGGACAGGTAGCGCATCAACCCACGACACAGCTACCAACCACATCCTACGGAGCAGGACCCAATCACGTTGTGGTGTGATGTATCTGAAATGATGGAGAACTAGAGAAGAGTTAGAAAATGACAGTTGAAATGTGGGTGGCATGGAAAGAGGGCTCACCGTTGCCGAAGATAAAAATTTATCCAAGATCGTGATCTTGGATAAATTTTTATCTCCACACAGAAATAAAGTTCGTGAAAATGTGTGTTCAGTGTTGATTTGAAAGGGCTGAGAGTAGGAGGAGATACAATATCTTCTGGAAGATTGTTCCAGGTGGCACAGACACAAGCAGAGAAGAAGTTTCTTCTGCAGTTGATAGTTGAAGTCTGTAGTTTACCGGAGTGGTTTCGTAAATGAGAAGCTTTTGTGCTCAAAACTGGACAAGTATGATTTGGTGTCGACAGAATTTGGTAAAGTTAAATAAGATCCCCACGAATCCCTTAATGTTTCATGGAGAACAAATTGAGTTTCACCCGTCGTTCAGGGTTTGGGACGTGAAACAGACCTCTTACTAACTTGGTTGCTCGTCGCTGTGATGCTTCAAATATCCTTTTGTCCTTTAATAGCCACGATTTCCAAACTCTCGCAGCATATTCCATATGTGGCCGGATGAATGCCCCCAGAAGCACACGAAACGAGGCCGGCTCAAACTTGTTAAGTGGTCAAAGTAAATGGCCTACCGTGGTGCTGGCGGAATTGGCTGCTTTCATGCACGTGGGGGAGAGAAAAAGTGCATTGTACGATGACCCCAGGTCGTGTTTAGTAGTTGTCACCTGCGGTATGTATGTATGTATGTTTGAAGGCACAAGCCCGATCCAGGCAAAGTGCCGCACAGTCAGAGACTGTAGGTGGGCGAAGTTACTGTAAGGTTCCCCAGGCCTAGACAGATATGAGAAAGAGAATAGAAATTGTAGTGAGACTCCAGCGTGTTTCAGCATGCAGCTCACTGCCGATGGCCAATCAATTTAGCACGGTGTTAGCCGCACAGCACATGGTACTTCATGATTGCACATCCGTGCACCTGCGGTAATTGATCCCCAAGAAGATAACGTGGAGCAGCGCTCATACTAGTAGAAGGAGCACGACATTTCGTTACGCTGAATGGAAGTGTGTTGTCAGTTGTAGTGTGTTAAGGTCGTGTTACGTTGAACACCTCAGCTGTTATAACAGCAAACGTTATAACAATTACCTACAAGCATTTACACGATCAACAACAGGTTCAAGTTGGCATTCCTCAATCCCAAACAGCTCATAGCCTGATGACGACAATGAACGATGTTAAATGACTTGAGAAAACATTACGTGCCGATTTCTTGGAGTTTGTCACAGCCCTTACGCATTTTTTAACGTCTCCTCCTCTTCTTCATATTTCTTACTTTATGTTCACTGGTAACCACTTGCGGTATGAGCTCATGTTACTTCGTAGAACTCTTCTGCATGTTTCAGAAAAAGGATTAGGGAGTAAGATCTGTGACAGCTTGCGTTTCTCTTACCCGCACTGTGGATGCACCATGCGCTTGGATTGTATTATCGTGAACATCACTGCCAAGTCCTTAATATTGAAATAGTAAAACAATTGGACACACAAGGCAATGTATTGAGATCGAGTTGTTCCAAACTGTCGATCGACTTTTGTTGTGTGAGTGGCTCTGTTGGTACTCGACGAACACCATACAATATAGCAATTTTTCTGTGTTGAGCGGCTAACACCGTGCTAAATTGATGGGCCACCGGTAGTGAGCCTCATGCTGAAACACGCTGGAGTTTCACTACCATTGACATTTTCTTTCCCGTATCTGTCTAGGCCTGGGCAACCTTACAGTATCTTAGCCCACGTACAGTCCATGACTGTGCGGCACTTTGCCTGGATCGGGCTTGTGCTTCCGTATATACATACTGAAATTTCGCTTACGGATATTTGTTATCAAACGTCATCTGCAATCTTTTTTCGCTCACGTACGATCTAATAAATGCGGAGGATGTGAGCAACAACATATTGCTCGCTCATAGGTACTTTTCCTTGTTTTTGCAAACCTTCGTTTGTTTTGCAACAATTTTTCGCAGCTGTTTCAAGGTTAGGCATTGGATATCTTTTTCTTGGCTTAAGATTATTGTCTCTTATAGACAACAGTTAAATGTAACTATTCTAATTAAAATCTGAAAATATGTTACAGATCAATAAATGATGAGAAAATCTACAAATAATTTGCCTAGTATATCTTCTGTCAAGCATCATGTCACTGCGCTTCCGTTATTTCTAAGGTAAACTTCTCACATTACGTTATCATTCAGCTGTAATCTGAATTTCTCTCGAGTTAGCTTTACTAACCGTTGGTACATCGTCATAACAAATCTTGTCCCCAGACAATCAGTAGACTCCCTAATGTCATATGTAGAACTCAAAATCATAACATCCATTCGATTCAATCATCACTGTTCAAGTTCATAATGTCTAGTGTCACCCTGGTCGACACGCTCAAGGATCCAGTTGCTTGAAACTGTATGAAATATTTCATTTTAATACTATGCCCATAACCTGGGCCCTAGTTTTGTAAATCAGATTTGTCCCTTTGAAATCTGAATTAAAACTCGCTGCCATCGTATACTTCGTCCTTAGCTCCTTGCGAAAGAAGGTGTCGCCCAAATTCCTTCGTGGGAACTTCAAACTCTTTGTCAAGAACGTGGCATGCGATCGGTCGGTTTGACGGAGGAACGCTTACGCACGCAGTTGAGTCAATGGCTTTCGCTGCACCTTGAACAAAACGTTCCCGTTACGTTGCTACTTTTCTCGAGAGCCCTGCATGTCTCGAAAGCAACCGCTGAGGAAATTTCGTTAAAGGATGTAAGTATGATTTTGCGTTTTCCATCTTTCTGTTTATGGCGTTTCGCATCTCCATGAAACCTGAGCGTTGGTAACGTTTTGCGTTGGCAAACCAAGGGTGTCAGTACGAATGTTACCCAAAACTGCTCTAATCGATTCATTACAAACTTTCATAAATATCGTTCCCCGATCGGTCGCAAACACTTTCCAATATATTGCTGATTAGCCACCGGTAGTGAACTGCATGCTGAAATACACTGTCATCTCACTACCATTGCCACGCTTATTCCCACTTGTGTTTTCTTTCTCATATCTGTCTAGGCCTGGGCAACCTGACAGTTTCTTTGCCCATTTGCAGTCTGTGATTACGCGGCACCTTGCCTGGATCAGACCTGTGATTTCATACGTTCATCATACCAGCATAAACATATCTCACTGTGTTCCCAAACTTATTCACTGCTGGCCATGGACGATACGCAAATTTTGAGTTCGATTTTATCGACACTGGATGCTTTCCTTTGAAGTAAAAACCGAATCCTCAATAATCGTGTTTGTTGTTCAACAGTTTAGCGTGTCAACCGCAATTTGCATTACGTCGATCGTGACCTGCACCTGATCAACTTTTCTACAACCTGATGTATGTATGTATGTATGTGTGTATGTATGTATGTATGTATGTATGCATGCATCTACGTATGTATATATGCATACATGTATGTTTTTATTTATGTGTGTATGTATGTACGTATGTATATATGAATGCATGTATGTATATATGTATGTATTTATGTATGTGTGTATATATGTATGCATGCATGCATGTATGTACGTACGTATGTATATATGCATGTATTTATGTATGTGTGTGTATGTATGTATATATGAAATCCAAGCCTGATCCAGGTAAAGTTGCGCAAAGACATAGACTGCGAGTGGGCTAAGATACTGTCACGTTGCTCATGTATAAGGAATTATACTCAAAGCTCAAAAGAAATTAAACAAACTCAAAATGGTGGTGAAGCTTCATCGTGATTCCACGCGCAGCTCCGTACCAGTGGCGACTCAGATTTGCACGGTTTAGTACCGCGGTACGTGATTGTACATCCGTGCAACATGCTAACTAGCTAAAGTCAGTTACGCGATTTGTAACGTGTGTGCATTCGAAATAAGTGTCATGACCCTTCTTGATAAACCTTACAAACTTTATTATGCTGTGTTACTCACGCCCACGCCTACGCCATACAATGCTTACGTTGAATAATCAGCCTCTCGTTTACCTAACTTCCAGGCCATTGCTCAACTTCCTTCATCCGTCTCGGAAGAAGTGACCGCGCGTGTACTGGAATCTACACCTAGTTCCGATATCGATCCGCTCACGAAGATTGAAGTTTTGAAAAAAGAACAAGCCAGTATCAAAGCCGCGCGAGCACAATTGAAGCAAGAGCTTGCCGAACAAAAGTCTGTCGCTGAAGCTGAAGCCAAGTCCGCAAAAGCGGAATCGTCAAAAGACACTTTGAAAGATTCCGCTCCCACTCTGAAGGGCTTACCAGATGAAGGTATGTTTGCTATCCATGTACAATCATTCCCCTTTTTGTGACATCGATTTTCCAACTTGGGCAATCTTTCACTTGGTGTTTTCAGATTTGCAAACGATATCATTGAAACCCCCCAGCGTACTGGCTCCGGTAAGTCATTCTACAATTTATGTGTCTTTTCAGCCATGCGAATGGGTACGATGCTTCTGGTTTGCCTTAGTGACACCGTTGTACATCGCATGCTCTGAATGCTACTACGAATTCATTACAGTCTCCTTGTCAACTTGTTATTCTGTTATGGTATGGTATGAAATCACAAGCCTGATCCAGGCAAAGTGCCGCACAGTTAGAGACTGCATGTGGGCTAATATACTGTCAGGTTGCCCAGGCCTAGTCTAGCTAGTATTGTGCCCGCATTTGGAATGCGTTTTGCACCCTCTAAGTGCAGTGTCCTGCTGCAGGACATCGACTTGTCAAACAGCACTTTATTACTTGACAATCAGGCGTTTGAAATGGTAGATGGTTTCACGTATCTCGGTAGTTGTATCAATAATTCTGCATCGTTAGATGACGAGGTCTCGGCACGTTATTTCTAACGCGACGTAGCCTTCCGCATCCTATGTCATCGGCGGGCGCCGAAAGGCCTGTTCTGTACTCCCCAAGGGCAGTTTAAAAGCGACAGGTCGGGGTTGCTGTTGCTGTAGGGTGCGAAACCTGGGCCTACGTAAAGAACATATCAGCGTCTCAAGTATTTGACAACCATGTCTCGCAGCATTCCACGAGTTGACTGTTACAATCGCATACGCACCGATGCTTTTCGAATAAGTTGTTCGGTAGTAATGTTGATATAGAGATGCAGATTAACCTGATAGGTTCGCACCGGTTGGGTGACGTTTTACGGATGCCGAACTCTCCGAAACGGAATTCATTTTTGCGACGCCACATCCCCATTGGCGTAAATCTCGTGGTGGCCAAACCGTCACGTGGTCTAGGCAGTTAAAAACTTCTAGTAACCTTCCTAAGCGGCGCAGCCCGGTCCCAAGCTGGTGTCCCCGATCGATAATTCGTTTTTCAATATGTTCCCGAACCGTGTTCAATGGCGGTCTTGCACTAAGCATCTTCTTGGAGTGTTTTTTAACCTTGTATGTTGTCAAGCGGAGTGACGAGAAAAGCTTGTTATGATGCATGACAGTGAAAGCCGCAAGGAAGCTGCCATGCTGATGTCGCTCTACTCGTTCACAAAACTTGTTTGAATGCATGTTCCATTCGAGGTGCAGACACCTCTACCCCGTTTGTTTGTGCTTACTCTTCTATAGAATCCGTAGCTATTTAAGCCCAACCCTTCCCCATCTTTTAGGATTTTACTTTTTCACGATTGCATTGCAGTTGAGCATTCGGTACGCGCTACTGGTGTAATGCTGTCTGTGATGATGATGATGACTATCGGTCTGTTAGTATAAAAGCCCGCATTCGTTGCCCTACTCGTGCTTTCATAAATCTTGTAAATTATCTATGATCACCCTAGGGCCGTTGTTTTCCGCCAATATGCGGCCACCTACTAGCTTGTCTTTCCTTTTGTGTGGCTGCCTCCACATGTGCAATAGCCGGCTTCATTGATATCTCGAATCACTACGGCCCGCACACGTCGATCGGAGGACAGATTGCTGTAAACTGTTATACGGTATCGCACATACCTTTAAACGCGTATGTGGTATCTGAGTGTATTCGTCGTCCTTCTCAGTTGACAACCGGATCTTCACTTGACGCTGTCGCCACTTATGGTGTGTTTTGTGAGTGCCGCCTCTTTCACGATGGACATGGTCTTCGCCGTTGCTTTCAAATGCATAACGGCGGTATTTCGCTGTATTGCCTTCGAACGGCAGTTGAGCTACTCGGTCGTATATCAGACACCCCAGATGACGAAAAGCAAAGCCATCAAAATGCCTTCCATGTCTTCTAACCAATATCTGTTTCTGTTAGATGTTTACTTTGTAGAGAATCGCGTATGTATGTTTGTATGTATGCGTGCTGTTAGTCAGGTAAAAAATACCGCGTAGTCATTCGTTGCACATTGGCTTAGATGCTTTTGAATGCCAACACCTTGACCTATAAAACGACATGCTTGCGTATTCCCGAATGCGGCTTTTGACTGTTTTCATTCAATGTAGCACAGTGTTGCTTTGCAAGATCCACATCCATGCGATTTGTATGGTTTTTCTGGTTCTCTCTCCAGCGGATGTTGTTTGTGATGCATTCCGTCCCTTATAGCATGTATGGATTTAACTTAAAATCACAAACTTGGATTCGAGCAAAGTGCCGCGCAGTCAGAATCACGCATTGCTTGTTGAATGAGATGAAACCGGCCCTGATTGATGTCGGTTTATCTCTGGATGTCATGTGATTTCAGAACCTCACTTTGCTGTTTTTCACTACAGGCAAGTACCACTTCCACTGAACTATCAGCTGCCTGCCCGTCCTGTTCGGCTGTTCTGCCTGGTGAGCAAGCGATTGAAAAGAGTGACGAGGATACACAGATCTCCACTGAAGATCTGGCTCAAATCGGCTCCGCGATTGCCACTTCTAGCGCGTATCAGGAAGAAGCAATCGAGGGCTTAAAGGTATGCGTATCAACATTCTTCGTACCATACCATGTTTACTTTAAGATGATTTGTTTGACATGCACTTTCGCTTGACCGTTGAGAAGTGAAAACTTTCACGCGTTTTCTCGTCCGTTCTTGTAGAGCTAAGCGTTCCTTTTGGTTCTTCGTTGGTCGATATTTGTCATAGATATTCATTTCAATGACGGGATTGTCTTGTACTCCACACTTTCTCACAAGATCATATCATCATCATCAATGCTCAAGCCTGATCCAGGCAAAGCGCCGCACAGCCAGAGACTGCACGAGGGCTAAGATACTGCCCATGCCTAGACAGATATGAGGGAAAAAGAAAGGAAATGGTAGTGAGACTCCAGCGTGTTTCAGCATGCAGCTCACTACCTCTGGCCAATCAATTTAGCACCGTGTTAGCCGCACAGCACAAAGTACTGCACGATTGCATATCCGTGCTCATCATCGTACATAATCTTGTAATGATATGCTAAAGGTTTTTCTTACAAGCATGCAGCTCAGCCCCACAATAGATCCCACACATGTTTGCGAAGAGAATTGTGGTACACTAGATGTTACTATTAGCACTGATACGGGCTCTTGTATTCTTGGAAATGATTAAGTAAGTTCGAACTGAGCTGTCTTCGTCCTTTCGCTGTTGGCAATCTTTGAATTAATATCGGAAAATGTGTAACTCGTTTGATGGCAGATGTACACCCTCGCATTCTGTAATGTTAGCTCTATTTAATCTTTCAAAGTCAGCACGATCTGCGCGAGTTTCATTTACATTGTTTGTGCCGCATATGTTTTCGCCTTTGCTACTACAAAAGTAATTCTCTTCGTGGCATCTACACCATCTTATTAACCCCTTAAACTCTCGCTGTTGTTATCGCGATGATCATTTGTAGGAGGAGCTGGCCGAGACTGCGAAGATACACGAGGCGGCACTGGTCTCGTCCGAGCGCACCGTGGATAAGCGAACCACCAAAGCCGCTGCTCGGCTATCCGCAAACGTGGAACGCATGATCGGGGAGATGGATCACATGATTGAAAAACTCAATGACGAACGCCAGCATTTGCTGAAAGAAATTGAAGTACGTGGTTCATCATCATCGTGCTGGTCTGGTTTTAACCACCCACCTACCCCTGTTGTTGTTTGATGTGTGGCTTTGCTTCTGGGTATTTCGTTTGACCTGATTTGTCTTACAAATTCTTTTAGTGCACTTTTGGTCCTTTTATTATTCATCACCCACAAAGTATGAATTCCAGTTTTCAATCTGGTTGATTTTACCGTCTTGTGGTGCTGAGGTCACACATTGAGATGAAACGGGCCCTGATTGATCTCAATTTATCTCTGGATGCCATGACGCTAATATGTTTTCAGAACCTCACTTTGTCTGTTACATTACGCGACTATTCCTTACAATAGTTTGATCAGCATCTTTATCTGTTTGCGTTTTTCCGGTCGAGTAATAAGATGTGCCACTTGTCCTTCTAAACATCCTTCCCGGTGTGCGTGTTGAAGTTTTCATTACATCCTACTTTGATACATTGAGGCATTTTCCATTGCATTGCAGCTTCGTGAGGTCCGTGTGAAGCATTCGTCCGAGCCAACAGAGAAAACGCAAATGTTGAATGCCATCGAAGAGGATCATCAACGCGTGATCGATATCAATGATTTGCTGCTGTCCCTACGGCGAATACAAAAGGTACCGGACGATGCGCGCTGGCAGAAAATCCTCGATGTGCTGGACGAAGACCATGATGGCAAAATTGAACTTCAGCACGTGCTGTCGGTGTGTTTCTTTTCTCCATCCCCAATGTGCTTCTGGTGAATGGATTTACAATTGTGCAGTACTTGTGTACCCATCTGTGATAAAGTGAATCGCCGCCGTTCATGAGCTGTCGGTGGACACACTTTCTAGTTTCCCTGGTTATTTCTCCAGGCCAGGAAAGCGTGCCATTTTCTCGGCTCACGTAGAAGCTTGTAACGATGCGACGCATTGCAGCTCTCCAAGCTTGTGATTTCATGCATACATCACACCACGTGCTTTTACTACCAATTGTCTACATGTGCGTGTCTAAAATGGTATGCATGTGTGTATGTGCTTTGTTATTGTTGAACTCTCGTCTGCTATTAAAACTGCTTGATCATTTCGTTGTAGAAAAGTGGCGGTCTCATTATCAAGCGTCACATGATCCGAAGTTCGAACCCAAACATTTTCGAGCGTTAACAGCTATTTTGCCGGGCGATAATTTCTCTCCTGTGTGAATATCAACGCCTTACCTTGATCCTACTTGGTACCATAGTCTGCACGCGTGATTTACTCTTCTCTTTCTGGTTGTCAAATTCTCCTTTTCCTTTTGGCATAGATTCAGCATAGTTCTTAGTCACACTTGTATTTTATAGTAGTCTTTCCGCATACAACCTCGACACCTACGGGGTTAATGCGCCAAATATTTCTGTCAAGCCCCTCCTATTAAGTTTGCGTTCAGCACAGAGCTCTGCAACCTGGTATTGTCTTAACCGACGTGCAGTCTATGCCTGTTTCCGGTTTATGATTTCATGCGTAGATATACTTACATCATTCCGTTTGCTTGATCTTTTCATTCGCATTTTAAAGGTCATCGAGTTGCTCGGTTCTGAGAATGTAAAACTGAATTCGAAGGAAATCAAACGTGTACTCGAGATGATTGACAACGAAGAACTTCTCGAAGATTTAGATTCCGGAAAAAGCAAACTAGCTCCGCCAGCCCCACAAATATCCGAACATTCTGCTCCACCCCATTCCGATAAACAATCTGACGGGAAAACGGGGACGAAAGCTTAGTCTCTGCGACAAACTGAATCGCAATCAATCTGCAGGAATTTTTCAACTCGTGGTACGTCCAGTGATTCGTTCACTTGGTGTATATGACGTTGACGCTACCGACACACCCCGTACGGACTTTCCAAATTTTATTTTGCGGCTTCTCTGTTGTTTATTTGTGTTATGTCATTCAGCACATTTGTGTCTCATTCGTATTCACTTTTTTGCGTTTAGCCGATTGTTTCTATACAATTTTTCATTCAAATCAAAATAAAGTCATATATCATTAATTTTGCAATGTTATTTGTTGGGACTCTCTGGTCTGCACACGTTGATACTGATTACCTTTGATGGCAGAGGGTTACTTGCGTCTGTCGAATATTTGATGCAATTTTGGCATAAGCCATTTTCTCTCCTGGTGCTCGTAAATATCTGATAATGATATTAGAGTGAGTGTTCTGAGCGCTAGATTACGGATCACTTTGTGATTATGCATTCGAACAACGTGGCTCTTTGTAAGAACCCTATTTAACCATGGCTTCAAAGCCCAAATTTATTTACCACTGTTTCAAGGCTCACTGAAACTTTCTCACTATTTCCACTTAATGACGCCTGTCGTGTGCGAGTCAGGAGATGTGAGCAACATTATACATTGTAGAGCAGCACTTTGCCTTCGTTTATTTGATACGTTGTGACTCGACTCTGTAAATTTAGTTTACCAGCGCCACTCTTTATCATTAGCTACTTTAATGCATTGTTTAATCTGAGAGTTAAAACATAAACGGAACTATTTATTTCTGGATTACATGCTGATAACGGCATATATGAGTGTGTGTGTGTGTGTGATAATGTCTTGATACCGGGAACGAATCTACCAATCGCCAATTTGGGGAAAATCGCCCTCCTATTGGATTGAAGAATTATATATAAGACAAATTAACCACAAACGATAATTGTTCCATCCGATAGGGAAGCGATTCTCTCCAAATCGGCGATTAGTATATATGGTCCAGGCGTCAAGGTATTATCACAGATTTAGCCGCAGTAAATCTGTGAAAAATTATGGTTGAAATACGGATCGGTTCGTTTAGAGCAGTCAAAAAACATTCCCCTACAATTGGCAGGAGGCAACACGGAAATCATTGGAAGGGAAAAAGTGTAAATCGGAGCAGCATAAAATTTTTTCACAAAAACCGCGAAACAAGTGAAACGTCTACCGTGATTGCAACAAACATAATTTGTACCGAAAACGCTAAAGTACACCCTAAGAGCGTCCGGGACAAGAAAAAGACGCTCAATCGAGCATTGGGTTGTAAAGTCATCAAACCTTGAAGCAAAGTGGACATTATGACCAGAACGTGATTCTCTTTTGGAGCTTGGTTGTTTGAAACATGAATGAGAATTAGGATTAAATATAGGTTTAGTTATAGGGCCTGAAGAATCGTGTTCGTCACTGTATGTTTTGTGTGAGTAACATTTCGGGAATTTTTCTTAGCTTCCGAAGTGAGTTCGTCTTAGACAACTTTTAAACGGTTGATTCTAACAGTTCCCGTGATCCCTTACGTCAATGCGAAGCACTTGGTGTGTCTACGGAGCAGTTTATGGTGGTTGAAGTACATGATCAGCACGCACGAATGCAAAGTGGAAGGTAGACAAGTCAGCTAGTTGTAGAAAAGTTGAGTGTGTGTGCGAGTGGCGATTGCTCGTAAAGATCTTATGCAGCTCCGGAGGCTACTCATATTCTGCGGTGACAATTTTTAAAACTATAGAAATCTCCACTAATACGCGCGTGAATTTTATGTTTGAATATTTTTGCTAGAATTTTTTTAAAACTGTTTCACTGGTTGTAGTTCATAAGTCCTCAAATTACGCTTATGCTTCAAATTAGGGTGTGTTCTTTAACCCACACTTTTTGATATTTTATTTTTTCACTGCTAAAGCAGGTTTAAGGGCGAGAACAGAAGGTATTTATCCATTTCCAACGAATGACCTGTGATGACAAACTTTTCATCCTCAACCGTTTGAAAGCTTATACGTGGCCTGTTGCTTGCCCATGAAAGGGCCATTATTGCTTACTCCAACGAACACCACTAGCCGCAAACGGACCAATTTTCGTCACCATGCGAAGATTATGGGCTGACGATCAGCATCATCACTGTTGATAACTAGCAGTTTGAACCAGCACAAACGTTTACATAGCTTGGTTAATCATGGCGGATAACATCGTGCTTGACACGAACATTGATGTTTGAAGTGGCAAAGAAGCCGGCATTTTGTCCCGGTTCAACTCTAATGTCTAAGATAACTGCAATTCGTCTTTAAGACAACGATGATGTTATACAGCGCGTGCGTACTAAATGATTTACAGTACGGCAGTAAAACATGGATTATTAACGCAAAAAACGAATGGAGCGAAATGCTATCCATTTGAGTAGCATCCGCCGTATTTTGAACATATCATGAATGAAAAAAGCAACGAATGCTAAATTGCTTTCTAAAGCTGGTCTACAAAACAAATTCACCCTTCTACAACTCTTTGGCTCATTTGTACGGAATGAAGAATATCGTATATCAAACGTTTTACTCTATGGTGAGCTGAAATCTGGAAGTCGATCATTGGAAAGACCGCACTCGCAAAACAAAGAAGTTTGCAAAACAGACATAAACGCTCATGACATTGATCCTACCAGTTGGGAAGAATTTGGGGTGGCATTGTGTAGATCTGCAACCCGGGGAAGAGTGAATACTTCCCTGGCTATTTAAAGTGGATCACTCTGCCAACGTGCAACTGACATTACGTGTGTGAGTATTGCATATCGCTGTGAGCGCTGCGAAAGATATTATTCCCCGTGAATCGGACTGTGTTCTCATTCAAAAAGCCGTAGAGCATGAAAATTTCATGCGCTTATGATGTAGTTCCATGGTCAAAATTGACCGAAGGAGGCAAACAACATCAATTTGTTTTTATGGTGATGGTTTATTTCAAATATCGTGGATTTGAAATGCATTTGTATATTGTTTTATCTTGTTTCCATTATTCCAGAAAAAGAAGTGACACAATGGTTTAGTCCTAAAATTTCTTACATGTATCCACATGTTCACTTATCATAATACATAAAGCTATATCTTCGAAACGATCTTTGGATAGTGTCTTATGCCTAGCTATTGCTTCAACGTATATTTCTAGGTATGATATTACGATAATCTAGAAAAGTTATGGTATATAACTTGTAGAGTTATAACTTCCACTCATATAGAAAAATAAAAATCTGTGAAGCACCCCTACTTTGGTTTTTGAAATTGAGTAGCGCGTTTTTCACGTGTGATTGAAGTAAAGCAGAATATCAGAATGTAGATTTTTGGATTTAAAATGATTGTGTTGTCTGAAGATTGAAACATGTGATATATTTGTATGAGGCTGGCACGGTAAACAATGTTTGGTCATTTGTCACAGTTAAAGCACGCTTGCTTTACCAATTTGTTCAATCAAGTCCTCCGCGCAAATTTAAACTTCAACTAAAATTCCAAATGTTAAATTATTTCTATCACAAATTTCCTAGGATATGATCGCGGACGATATAGATGTGTGGAAAAAAATTAATAAGCCGTGAGATTACTCCAGAAGTATATGTACTATAAAATATCGCCTATTCCTTAATTTTAGAAGTTTCACATAGTTAACATTGGAAAATATATGAAAATTTCAATATTTCCTTGTTGTGCACAACATTCCGTGGACCACGAAAACAAAGGATTCAAAGACTCTAAGTTAATACTTTACAATACCACATGATTACTATATGAATTAAAATGTGAAAAATAAAATAGTAGAAATGGAATAGAGCATTTCAAATGTAAGGAACACGAATGATATTCTCTGGTAAGTGTAATTCCAATTTCGCTTTAAACACCGTCAGGCAAGGAGAGTCCTTCGCAATTTGGGGTAAAGAATTACAAAGAAATATAGCACGCACGCTGAAAAATGGCGCCGACAATCCATATAATCTTCGGGTTTCCACTAATCCGTACTCCAAGATCTTTTTCCAACGAGCTCCATGCCAAGATTTAGTTCTCAATCGATATGTCCAAGGAACATTCTTGCCAAGCTGGAGCATCCTACTTATCCGTATGTTGAATATCATATCATTCATAGCCGCCCAATTTGATACGTTGTCCAGATCCATTTACAGTTTCTCTCAATCATCGGTAGAACTGATTTGCGTACAAATTTTTATGTCATCCGCGAGCAGGACCATTTTGGATGATATGATGGGGGTAAAACATGTATTTATTTTAGAAAGTGGAGCAAGCCGAGCACGGATCCTTGTGGGACTCTGCTGGTGGTTTTAACATTTGGGATAGCACTCCGTTTACTTTAACTCTGGCGTGGCGATCGGATAGGTAGTCATAAAATCTTGATAGGAGTGGTTCACATATTCCTAATCGTATCCGTTTTTGAAAAAGCAAATGTTGATTAACTCTGTCAAAATCTTTAAAAATGTCTAAGTAACAGATGTGAATGCAAGAACTTCTATCCAACTCCTTCGTCCATTCGTCTAATGCTATGAAAAGATTTGTTAGACAAGAGCGATGAGTTCGTACTTTGAGCTGCGCTGGTAAAAACAAATTGCGCAATTCGAAGTGTGCAATCATTCTTTCTGAGACTATACGTTTAATGATCTTACCAATATTGGGTAATAGGGACGATAATTTGCAGCGTCAGATCGTTAGCCTCCTTTGAAGTTAGGTGTAATCACGCCGAACTTCCGATCATTTGGTACCACTCCCTTAAGAATTGAATAGTTTAACAGGCTAGAAAGCGGTTCACAAAGAATAGGGTTTGTGAATATACAACACACTATGGATGTCACGACATTACAGCTCTGGTTATCATAAAACATTATCTTAATCGTCGTCTCAAAGGCTGATTTGATTTTGGATTACAATATTTTTTACTCAGTGTACATGGCTCCCATATGACAAAAAGCTGACATTTCGACTTACACCTCACTACAACTGCTTCAAGTTCAAGTTCAAGTTCAAGTTGCACAGGGCTGAAGGTGGCTAAAAGCCAATCACGCGCCCAGATTTCCTTCGACGGTATGCGGCTGAGCACCCGGCAATTCGATATCGAGTATACAGTTCGTACTTTTCACACGTTCTTGTTTCCGAATATCTGGAAAGTAAGGTAGGGTTTCTCTTCACCAGCACGGTGAGAGATCAGCTATTCAGGAAACAATGCAATAATATGCGTGAACAATGTGTGGTGTATGAAATCACTAGCCTAGTTGAGGTAAAGTGAAACACAGTCATAGACTGCATGTGGGCTAATTTACTGTCAGGTTGTCCAGGCCTAGACAGATATGATAAAAATGTAAAAATACGTTTTTTTATAAAGTTTTTTATTAGACAATATGCGGAAATATGATAGATCATTTAACGTCTAATTCCCTTTTAAAGCTCAACACATTTGGGAGGCTTACTATACAATCTGGGAGCTTGTTCCAGAAGTTGACCACACGGTTGCTGAAAAAGTGCTCACGTGCCAGCAACCTGGGCCTACTCTTAAGAAGTTTCATGGAATTACCTCTTGTAGCTGCTTTAGGTGCAAGTTTAAGGATTTCAGTAATATTATCACCTGTAAGACCCTTTAGAATCTTGAAGGCTTCTATTAGGTCACCTCGCAGCCGCCGTCTCTTTAGTGAGAACAAACCGAGGTCCTTGAGTCTAGCCTCATAAGTTTTACCTGCCTGACCCTCAACCATCCTAGTCGCAAGGCGCTGGACCCTTTCGAGACATGCTATATCCTTTTTAAGTACGGTGCCCAGGATTGAACGCAGTACTCCAAGTGAGGCCGCACGACTACTTTGTATAAGGGAATGAAGATTGAAGGTTTTCGGCAAGATAACGCTGAGCGAAGTCTGAACAATTCTCTGCGAGCCTTGTTTGCAGCTTCGGCACATTGAGTAGCCCATTTAAAATCGCCTGTTATAGTAATGCCAAGATCCTTCACTTTCTGAGCAGCCGCTATTCTGATAGTTCCTTCACCAACTTCTAGTTGGGTTGTTGCTAAATCAGTCGTCAGAAGACAGCTCTTCCCCAGGTTTAGTGGCAAGTCCCAGGTCTTTGTCCACTCGATTACTTTTTCTAAATCAGAGATAAGCGTATCTCTACTGTCGGTTCCTAGGATCTTAACATCATCAGCAAACAGGAAGCAGCGTGAACTCAAGCACGCTGCCAGGTCGTTTACAAAAATAAGAAAAAGTAATGGACCAAGCACCGAGCCTTGAGGCACTCCACTGAGAATCAGTGATTCCTGCGAGCACTCCCCTGCAATTCTAACATAGTTAGTGCGATTAGTTAAGAAGCTGTCTAACCATCGATGTAGGTCACCTGTGACGCCACACATACTTAGTTTGTGCAGAAGGTACCTATGGTTCACCGAGTCAAATGCCTTTTGAAAATCAAGATAGCAGACTTCGACTACTCTCCCTTCATCGAGGCGTAATGTCACTTCGTCCAGAAAGCTTAGAAGATTGGTTAGGCAGGACCTTCCTTTCCAGAATTCGTGCTGGGCATCGGATAGTAAGGAATTGGCTACCAAATGTTTACATACCTGGTGCCGAATGATTTTTTCCAAGCACTTGCAAAGAATGCTTGTCAGGCTTACTGGCCTGTAGTTGCGTACATCCGAAATGGGACCCTTTTTGTATATGGCCATTACCGCCGCTCGTTTCCAATCATCCGGTAGTATACCCTGGAGTAGGGTAGCTTCAAAAAGATTTCTGATTGCAAGGCTAACTATATTCGCGAGCGGTTGAAGAATAGAACAACATTTTTTCCTGCAAGTTTGTTTCACGACGAACAATCTACCTTAATGTTTCAACCCCTAAAATTTGTACAAATTCAACAGAATTCTTGATGACTCGGTAGTGTACCGAAGATTACTGATGCATTGAATAAGTTGATAATAATTAATTCAAATTATTTATTCCAAAATATATAAATGTCTCAAGTTACAAACACTACGTCTTATTACAGCAGACAAAATACATTTCATACTTGCACTATTAAGTGTATTGGATAAGAGAATCATGGTAGTTATGCCTATGTAATAAACGGTTTTAGAATTGATTGTGAAACGTCAAAGAAATTCCTCACAGATTGCGTCAATGTCTGTAATTATATTTTAACTGACGTAAAAATCTTATTTAGAATAATCAAATATATATTAGAATGTGGATTTGTTGGTCTCGAACCAAAAATGATTTTGAGAAATTTTATCTTGTTTTGATCATTCACATTTTTGTATTCGATGTCTCAAGTGTCTGGTTCAATTTATCTTGTTATTGCAGGAGTGTTTGAACAGCACCGAACTGTAAAAAATCATGAATTTTCTTATCAACATAATTAAGCTCTTGAAAAATAGGCATCTATACGTATTTCGTCAAACACGCACTAAGACTAAGTTCGAAGAAAATGATGGAAATAAATTCAGTTATATATATTTTGATATGTTCTGTACCTAGGTTGATTTTGTACACATGATAAAACTAGCACGTGACAAGACCGTAAATCCTCGGTTTTCCAGAAAAGACAAAGCGATTTTTCAGTGGCGGTAATTATGCATCACCACTGGCTTTAATTAGTTAAACATAAATTTCAGATACTTGAACATTTAATAATAATAAAATAATAAAAATAAAATAATAATAATAAAATGAAAATACACTCTACGCGACCGCCCTAAAAATTAAATAGCTAGAAGCTTCAGGCGTGCGAATTACGGTATCCCACGCTGATTTTTGGTAATGTAGTTGTTGATTCTGTAAGCATTGAAGTGGAAATATTTCATTTATGTAGTAGGGACACCAAGATTGGAAACAATATATTGGATGTGGCGAAGCTTTTACCTTGTACAATAGAAGAAATACATGAATTATCCTGTGCGACGGCACATATATAAACCGGAATATTATCTTGTGCACACACTGGGCTGATCAGCACACAGTTGTTTCCATTTAATTTCAGACAGACAAAAGATTCTCTTATATACTGATAATGGCATACTTTAACTGCCCCTGCCTTTATAGGAAACATGTCTCTCACATAGTTGCGACCGCGCTGTTTGGAATACTGGTAAACCAACCAATAAACAATCATGTTCACAAAGCTACTCGGTTTCGGAGTCTACAGGCAACATCCCTTCTGGATCTCATCATCACTATCGAAGAGTTATTGATTGAAAACATTTCCTCTAACTCTCTCCTGGACCATAGCGATCATGTTGTTTTGACATTCACATTTGTCTTTTTTGGACTATTTCATCGAATCTCACAATAAAAGCCGCTGGATTACCATTATACGCTTCTTCCACCAACACGTCGAAGCTCACTCATAGGATTTCTTAATGTTGGACAACATCGATATTGCATGGACTACGTTTTCAACGCAGTAGCACGCGCTGGTACGTCTTGCTTGTCATGAAAATCTCCTCCATCGAAAGAACCCCGGATTATTCCTTCGTAACCGAACGTAGAAAGTCTTAGCACAGCGAAAGTTGCCATGGCGGTGTTACCGGACAGATGGAAATCGAACTCACTGAGAAATTTATAAGTCATTGGAAGAATATGTCACATACCTTGGCAGCCAAACAAATGTCAATAATAAATACACCTTTCTAACATATTCGTAGCTCAGGATGTGGATGGTGTTCAACTTGTATTTTTCGAGCTTGCGTAGTTGTTCTTGGACGTTTCGTCAGCAGGCAAGATGACATCATCAGCAAAACTTCTTTCGAAGCGTCTTGGTTGGTTATTATACCGTTTGCCTGTCCGTTCACGGTCACTCCTGCGGATTGGTTGAGTTCATGTTATGCCTTCTTCGTAAGCGGTTTCTCATTTCTTCATATGTTGCAGCCAGTTGGTGATGCTGGTTAATTGAATTTGTTGTTGAGTGCCACGCTTCCAGGAATTCTCGCGCCTGTCAGTCGTTTCCTCTGGCTAATATTCTTGTGCGGTCCCAGTCGAACTGATACCCAAATTGATCAATATGTATTGAAATCAGTGAATTCCGGTCATGTCTGCGTACGGCCAACTGGTGTTCACGTAGTCTTGTGCTGAGTTTGCGACCTGTTTGTTCGACGTAGTTCTTTTCGCAGTCTCTGCATTAAATCTTGTAGACGATATTCGACTGTTCTTCTTTTGACACTTTGTCTTTCGTGTTGTTGAAGAGTGCTGTGATTGCCATTTAAAATTGCTGGGTTCTTTTCTCCCTGTCGCCAAGTTGTTATGTCTGTGCTGTACTATTTTTGGCCCAGCCCGTGTGGTCAGAGAGAACACAACCGTCACTGAACTCGTGTATTCACCAAATGCAAAGAGTATCACAATTGAGCGAATGTGTGAATATCACAGTGAGCGGAAATCATAATTTGAACTCACCATAGATATTTATTGATGATTAATCGATAGTTCGTTCACTGTCTATACGACAGGGGGAGCCATCCTAACACCTCCCCCTTTAAGCTTGGTTGCCGTATGACTTCATTTTTGGATTCACTTGCAGGTGGGTTACTGGAATACGTCTTCGATCGGCCCAACTTCTTGGTTTGCATTCCGTGGGATTAATTTGATGCGGTTCTTTTTCCGCTGAATTTCCATCTTCTGGGGTCTCGAAAGTGGCGAAGACAAGATAGGTATCATTGAACACTGATCTCTTAAAATAGTTTGTGCGGCAGTAATCTTCGTTATGCCCCTTTCAGTTGCACTTCTGGCATCGGTGCTTCTTGAATGGGCAATAACGCGCAAAATGTCGTTCGTCACATTTGCAAAACTGGGATGGAAGCTTGGTGTCATAATCGACACGGTGATCATTTTGCCGGCTACTTTGCTGCTTGACTGCTAACACCACCGGCTCGTTCTGACAGGGGTTTCGTTCGACCAGCGCAGTGTCACGATCGAATTTAGCAGCCTCTGACATTCGGTTGTTATTAACGTCGTGTTGATTTTCGGATTTTGATCGAGTAGTGACGGTAGTCTTGTGCGAATCTCTTGATCCTTCTCTGATTGCAGACCACATACGTTTCCTGCATAGGTTAAAAAATCATCGCAATCATGCTTGACCAATTTTATGCGGTTATATCGTCTGTTAAATAAAGAAGACTGTTCGCCAAACATGTCTTTGAAAATTGATTGAAAAATATATTTGAATCTCTTGAACCAAGATTCGAAGGTGAGACCGCTTTCTGGGTCGTAATTGAATTTGGGGGTGCTGTAGATGATTGCATCCACCACTGGGTTTTGTACGTCAGTCATCTTATCTTGATAAATAGCACTCAGATTTTTCGAAAGTATCTGCATCAAATGGTCTTAAGCTCCTTCGAATTGGCGTTGCTGTTGCTGAAGTATTGATTTTACTTCTTCTGCTGTGATTGTCATTTCGAATTGCTGGGTTCTTTTCTCCCCGTCGCCAGTTGTTATGTCTGTGCTGTACTATTGTTGGCGCAGCCCGTGTGGTCAGAGAGAACACAACCGTCACTGAACTCGTGTATTCACCGAATGCAAAGAGTATCACAAGTGAGCGAATGTATGAATATCACAGTGAGCGAAAATCATAATTTGAACTCAACATCGATATTGATTGATGATTAATCGATAGTTCGTTCACTGTCTATACGACAGGGGGCGCCAACCTAACAAAGTGTTTGCGAAGTGTTGATGCTGGTTTATGCGCGATGTCGATTCTGAGTGGCCGAAGTGCCCTAGCTGCGACTTCGGAGATATGTTGGATATACGGCAAAGTGCGTCTGCTTCTGTTTTCTTCTGTGTTTCTTTGTTGTGGGTGGTTGAACCTGTTGCGTACTATGAAGCTTCTTGGATATCTATTTTTCTGGAACACTTTGAACAGACATTCTTCTTTTTTTCTTAATTCATCTGTACTGCAGTGGGTTGCCGCTTTTTATATAGGGTTCTGACGCAACTGCGTTTGTGAGTGTTGGGGTGCTTGCTGTGGAAGTCCAGTATTTGATCCGTGTGTGTGGTTTTCCGGTAGACGCAGGTCTCTAAGGTTCCTTCGCTTGTTCGCTTCACTTGAAAATCCAGGCATATCATGAACTCGACCAATCCGCGGGAGTGACCGGTATAATAACCAACGAATTCCAACAACATGACGCTTCGAAAGAAGTTTTGCTGATGATGTCATCTAGCCTGATGACGAAACGTCCAACAACAACTACGCAAGCTTGGCGAACACAAGTCGAACAATATTTCTTACACGTTTTCGGACAACCACAAAAGTTTGTTCCAATTGCGAATCCGAGAATCGTAGTTAAACATGGAATTCTATTCCTTGTAAGCGCAAACGCCTTCACATCGACCACCTCGAAAGCTGCCACCCTGTTTTCTTAAGACTATTACCCAATTTTCAACCATATTTGTCCTACGAACTCCTTCATTTTCTTCTCCCTCACGTGAAATACAAAAAATGTCGGAAATAAGGTTTAGTCCTAATGAGGACCACACGAACATTTCGTGTTTGCTACAAGTCTCCTCACCAGGACTCGATGGCATTCACATAAAATCCTGAATGTAACCGCATTGCACATATCTCATCTAGTTGCAACGTAATCTCAAATTTTTTTGGACTCAGCTCTAGTCTCTCAAGCTGATATTCCTCATATCTTTAAATGAGGCATTCGTCGAAACCGGCAAATTATCCCCAGATGTTGTTTTTATTCGTCATGTCTAAAGTCACGAAGTGCGTAGTCTCTGAACACAATGTCTGCCATCTCGAAATTATTCGATTTTTATTCACACAACAACATAGCGTGTGCACCAAGAATGTATTCCCTTTCAACTTGCTTCTTGCACTGGATGACTGGAAGTTATCCATCGAGGAAGGCACAGGTGTGAAAGCAATACTTCTGGAATTATACAAGGCATTCGACAAGGCCATTTTTACTTGAAGTCGCTTCCTGCAGCGTTGGTTCATCCTTACGTTCCCAAATGAAGCAGTTTGTTTGCTACCGTTTCCTTAATGTTCGTGTGAGTGATTGCTCTTCTGTTCGCTTAACAATCAAGGGCTGTCTGCCACATGGTTCCGTTCTTCGTCCCCGATTCCTTAACATTTTCAACAAAGACAGTGGCCAAAACATTGATTAGCCGTTTCTTACATTTGCGGAGGATGTCAAAATCTGGAGCTTATAATAATCGCATAATGATTCACCTGATTTATATCGTTCATACATCTGGTAATTAGGGAATCAACTTCAATAAATCACCTAAAATTGTAGCGTTTTCACATCCCACACTCAGATCCTGTCGCATACCGTTTTGGTACAAAAATACTTCAGTGTGTTCAACAATAAAAGATTTGGGTATCATCATTCAGCACATTCTCATTTGCACCACACAATGCGAACGAGCCGCTGTTCTAGCCAACCTCAGCATTGCCTTACTTTGCGGCGCTTCCGGCAGGTTCGACGCGTTTCCCTTCCAGACACTGTTGAATGTCTACATCCGTCCACACTTGGAATACACGGTACATGGTTTGGCAGCTTTGTCTATGCACAGATGTTACCCTTCTCATAAAAGCCCAGCGATGTGCGAAAAAATTTGTCCGTGATGTGCAAATCAAATCTTATGAGGATAAGTTACGTAGTATATATATATTCTCCGTTACCTAACGCATTCACGGCGGTGACATGTAACTTATCCACCGGATTTTGACTGACGTTTTTCATTCATCCAACACCTTCATAATTCCCACTCTGGGCAATAAACTCCGACGAAATTAGCTCAAAATGCTACATCAACAGGGCAGTCTAGAGTGTCGAAAAATTTTCTACTCCGTGAGAGTTTGCAGTCAGTCTAACACTCTCCCAGGCACGCTTTTTGAAGCCGCTTTCTTCTGTTCTTCAAAGGTTGCCCCTATTTCCACCTATATGAAAGCTCCAACTCCCAAGAGCCCCTAAACATTATTTCCAAAACAATTGTAATAACCTCACCGCATTGTTTTAAAAATAACTAACTCATGGTAACGGTAAGTTCCCCGCTAACTATTTGCCAGTTTTGTTGCCATTCCAGATCCAGAAGTCCGTGCGCACGCAGTTTCAACTGACCCATTTCTGGAGGATGTGGTGTGTAGCTGGTTTCCGTTTTGACGCCCTACCTTGCAAAATACCACAAATATCGATTAATGCTGCAGTGTAAACGCGAATGTGGCCGCTTTAAGCACTTGGAACCTCGAACATTTGTTTCTTTCAATCTACCCTGCGGTTTGTAGAGGCCCTTCGCTTCTTATACAGTTATATATTATTGAAATATTGAGTACTTCCAAATCTCTAACACGCTGTGTGGCGTTCAATAGTTCAATAGTTCAATAGTTTATTACGGTATAAAAAGCTAAGAGCTTATACAAACCGCAGGATAGATTGAGTGGTGGGTCGAAAAAGCAGAGAGAAATGTTTGAGTTTCCGAGGCCTTATAGCGGTCCTCATTCGCGTTTAGCCTCCACCATCAATGGATTTTTGTGACATTTGAACTGCTAGGACGTCAACCCGGGACACAGCTACCCACCACATCCTCCGGAACAGGGTCAGTTGAAACTGCGTGTATGTGGACTTCCGATACTGGGATCTGGAAGAGCAATTAAACTGGCAAAGAGTTAGCGGGGTTGTGCAGAAAATGCAAATGGCACCGAAAGAGAACTGTGTGATGATTGTTTGAATAACAATCAATACTATCGATAATTCTGTAATTCAAATTCTCGTTGTTAGTTACATTAATTAATACACGCTGTGTGATTCAAGTGAGTGTGGTTATTCTCAATTCAATTCCTGGGTTGGTTGATTCACTCAATTCAATACAATTCAATTCATCACAATTGGCGTCGCGAGCAGCTATGTCGTTCGGACCTCTCAATATTCATGGAACTCCCAGAGAAATTGAAGATTATCTGGAACGTTTTGAACTTTGGTGTCTCACCAAGGGTGAAATGCCTGATTCAATTATCACTGCGCATTTTCTCACTTCAGCAGGAGAAGATGCTTATGCTTTGCTGAAAAATTTATCATTCCCTATTCCACCTGCCAAGAAGACTTTCAATGAATTGAAATCTATTCTATTAGCGCATGTCACTCCGAAAAATTTCGAAATTGCTGAACGTGCACGCTTTAATACAATGCAAAGACAAGAAAACCAATCTATTCGTCAATTTATTCTGGAATTGCAAATACAGGCTACACGTTGTGCATTCGAAGATAAAATATGTGATCATTTAAGAGATCGTTTAATTGTTTGTATCAATGAACCTGATTTATATCGCCAGTTATTGATGTTGAAGAACCCAACCTATGAAAATGTCAAGACAATATGCGAACATTATGAAGATGTTTCAAAAGAAATTAATCGTCAAATTAATGCTGACACTCAAATTGTATTGTTCGGAACCTCCAGATCTAAACCTCAGTCCAGCAACCGACCTCAGCGACAAAGTGATTCTGATGTCAAACCAGACAGAATAAGAAAATTCAGCAAAAGCAAGTCCAACTTTGACAATCAGAAGTTTGGAAAATGTGCATCTTGTGGCAATTTACATTCTCGATTTACTTGTCCATTTCGTAATGCTAAATGTTTTAAATGTGGTAAACTTGGACATATTCAGTCAGTTTGTCGAAATTCTAAGACATGTTATGTGCATAGTAATGATACAAAAGTCGTCAATGTTGAAAATCAAATCAGCTCACTATCATTATCAGTGTCACCATACACAGTGTCTCATATCCGCAAACGTATATTCAGTAGTTATGGTTCCAAAGAATTTATACTTGATACAGGAAGTGTGGAATCATTGATTTCATTGAATGACTTGAAACATTTTGCCCCTGATGCTCAAATTCATCAATCTGACATTTCGATTCACGGCATTACAGGACATTCTGTACCTGTTGTCGGAGTTTGCTCTATTCCAGTCAGATGTGGTACTGCCAAACCAGTTGAGTGTTCATTCATTGTCACGAAATCTAGTCCACCAATCCTTGGATTAAAATCGCTGAAGTTACTCAATATTGACTTTTCATTTTTGTCTACAAGTTCATTATCAAAATTTGACTCTCATCCAATAAAAGATTCAATTCGTCAGTGTGCATCGCATTCCGGTGACATGAACATAAAACCTGTTCATTTAGAAATAACTGGTGATCCTATGTTTTTGAAACGTCGCCTGATTGCATATGGCCGGAGAGAACCTATCGGAAAAGCCAAGGCTCTAATGCATGCAAACGATGATGATACGTTAACTATGCCGCTTGGCGAAAAACGAAACGTTGACTTTCATACATCCTATCATAGTATGGAGAATCCTCCCGTTACTCTGGATATTCAAACTGCATCGGGAAAGACAGTTCAACCGATTTCTAACAGTGCCATTGCTCGTGCTAAATCTCTTTTGTTTGATGATGAAGATTTGACTTCTCTATCAACCGACTCAAGCGCTACTCCTGCTAACACGTCCACATCCGCCGGTATCATTGATTCAAACGGAAAATCTAGATTTCACTACCAAGAAAGTGGATTCAAAGTTAGCAAACTTCAGCATTCATCAGATACCATTTCAAATAAATCACCGAACTCATCTTATCAAGCGAATTCAGCACTGTCTTCTAGCTAATCTAAACGATCGTCAGACAATGTACTTTTCAAAACCGCTAGAGGAAAAGCATTACTGGCACCTTCGACTACTGCTATTGATAAAGCGAGACAATTGTTGGCAACTGTGGATGACGTTTCGGGTTCGCTGGAACCTCCGTGTGTTCAATCAATTCAACCTGCAGACACTGGACAAGCTTCTGATGAACATGCAACAAACTTGTCACATACTTTGTCTTCCGAGAATACTGAATCAAGTGAACCTGTCAGAGAATCGGAAAGACTGACGAACAAACCTATTCAAGATTACAAAAATCCGAGGACGATTAGGAGCTGCGGTGGTTGTGATGATTGTTTGAATGACAATCAATACTAATCGATAATTCTGTAATCCAAATTCTCGTTGTTAGTTACATTAATTAATACACGCTGTGTGATTCAAGTGAGTGTGGTTATTCTCAATTCAATTCCTGGGTTGGTTGATTCACTCA